>CAUYLG010029283.1:0-52767 GCA_963573385.1 Cacajao melanocephalus
GCACCTGTAGTCGCAGCCACTGGGGAGGCTAAGACAGGAGAACTACTTGAACCCAGCAGGCAGAAGTTGCAGTGAGCTGAGATTGCACCGTTGCACTCCAGCCTGGGCAACAGTGCACGACCCCATAAGAAAAAGAAGAAAGAAAAAGAAAGAAAGAAAGAAAGAAGAAAGAAAGAAAGAAAGAAAGAAAAGAAAGAAGAAAGAAAGAAAGAGAGAAGAAAGAAAAGAAAGAAAGAAAGAGAGAGAGAAAGAAGAAAGAAAGAAAGAAAGAAAGAAAGAAAGAAAGAAAGAAAAGAAAGAAAGAAAAAGAAAGAAAGGAAGGAAGGAAGGAAGGAAGGAAGGAAAGAAAAGAAAGAAAAAGAAAAAGAAGAAAGAAAGAAGGAGGGAAGGAAGGAAGGAAGAAAGAAAGAAAGAAAGAAAGAAAGAAAGAAAGAAAGAAAGAAAGAAACAGAGAGAGGGAAGGAGAGAGGGAGAGAGGGAAAGAGAGAACAAAGAAAAAGAAAGAAGGAGAAAGAAGGAAGGGAGGAAGGAAAGAAAGAAGGAAGGAGAAAAGAGAAGGAGCGAGCAAAGAAAAAGTTGTACTGGAGAAACCCACAACATCCATAAAAATGTCTTAATATTTTAATTAATTGAATAAAAACAATGTATTCCTTATCCAGTATTCCTCACTTGAGAAATATCAATTATTCCAGGCAATGATCTAGTTGAGGAAATGTACCTAAAGAACACATACTAGAGAGAATTCATGAAAATAACAGCATCTATTTTTAAGCACTATGTGCTAAGTTTTGAGTGCTATATGCTATGACAGACAGTTGTCTCCCCAAAACGTATCCTCTCTTTTTTTACTGGACACACGGCCGCCCAGCTGAAGACTACATTTTCCAGCTTCCTTTGCAGCGAGGCGTGACCAAGTGAGTAAGACGGAGCTGCGGCAGTGGGATTGAGCTCAAGTGACAAGCACACCTTCTCAATCTTCTCCATCGGTGGAAACCAGTCACTTTACCTGGTCTGTGGCTCTTAGCTCTTTCCCTGGCTGGACTCGAGGTGCAGACAGCAGTCCGAGAAGACCAGTGATTGAGGAGCGACAAGAGAGCTGTAGCCTGGGTCCCTGAATGAACTGGTAGTGTCCACGGACCAGCCTCAGGTGACAGAGAAATAAACTACTCTCTTATTTAAGCCACTACAGTTTGGGGTCTCTTTTTATTTCCAAAGCTTAGCATTTACCTTCATATACAAACATGTTTTCATTTAATCCTCATAACAACTCCTTCTTGAGACCGTGAAAACTGAAACTTACAGAGGTATGTAACTTGTTCAAAGTCCTGCAGCTAGAAAGTGACGAGAGTGAGGGTTCAAAAACAGTTCTGATTCTAAACCTCAGGCGTTTGGAACCTGAACCACTCAGCCACCGTGTCTTCCTCAAAGCACACACCAAGGTATCCTGCAGGGTCAATATTTACTCCATCAACTGAGCATTTTCTTTGGGACTGAAAAGAAACGAGCCTGGTGCATGGCTCCCACCTGTAATCCCAGCACTTTGGGAGGCCGAGGTGGGTGGATCACCTGAGGTCAGGAGTTCAAGACCAGCCTGACCAACATGGTAAAACCCCATCACTACTGAAAATACAAACATTAGCCAGGTGTGGTGGTGTGCGCCTGTAATCCCAGCTACTTGGGAGGTTGAGGCAGGAGAATCGCATGAACCCGGGAGGCAGGGGTTGCAGTGAGCCAAGATCACACCACTGCACTCCAGCCTGGGAGACAGAATGAGACTCTGTCTCAAAAAATAATAATAACAAATTAAAAAAGAGAAAAAAAGCAATGGTGACAGATACATTTCTAATAACTGTAACACCAAATAACTAGAAATTTTCTTGACCTCAACAAGAGCCTAGACAAGCAAGTTATAACCACAAACATCTAAAACAAGGGTCAGCTGCCCAGTGCCGTGGCCACATCAACAGCACAGACATTCTTTGAGTCTTACATAAATGAGAACTGTGAGGTGGTGACCCTTATTTTCCATACCACCTCAACCAGAAACATTGGCATAACCACCACTTGCTCCCCAAATATGAGCCCTCATATGTCGTAACTCTAAGAGCTACACTGATTTTTATGCTTTTACCTTGGTTTGATTAGTAGTTTCTCTGTTTATTTTGTCACAAAATCACTTGCCATGTTCTCTATAAAACCATCACGCTATGAAAAGAGAACATGTGGTGATCATTTCTGCTCCCATTTCTTTGCCATTGGTGCAGTTAGTAAGGCACTGGCTGTCTAAAAAAAAAAAAATTTGTCCCAAAGATTTTCCCCAGAAATAAATTAAGACTGCCAAAAGGTCTCTGCCATAGAGGTGGAACAAGCTTCTATAAATAAGTGTGGAAACACGTGTTACATTCCCCCTGAGTATTGCTGTAACAGGTTTTATTTTGCCTCTGCTCCTGCCTTGTGGCCTTGTTATTTGAGTGTCAAATGTTCCTGCAACTATTGTGTGGCCTGGATTCCAGCCAAGCTCTCTGGGCAATGCCCGATCAGTGCTCACTCATCCCCTCCACTTCCCTTCAAGAAGTCTTAAAGTGGCACAACCACCTGGGGAGAAAGAGAATCTCTCTCTCTCTCTCTCTCTTTTTTTTTTAAATGAGACAAGGTCTTGCCCTGTTGCCCAGACTGGAGTGCAATCGTATGATCATGGCTCACTGTAGCCTTGACCTCCCAGGCTCAAGTAATTCTCCTACCTTAGCCTCCTGAATAGATGGGACCACCCACAGGGGTGCACCACCATGCAGAGCTAATGTTTTGTTTTGGTTTCTGTAGAGGCAGGGTCTCCCTATGTTGCCCAGCCTGGTCTCAAACTCCTGTGCTCAAGAGATCCTCCCACCTCAGCCTCCCAAAGTGTGAAGATTACAGGCATGTAATGGATTAATGCAGAATCTAGTAAGCAAAACGTGAAAGAGATGGATTGTTACACTCACTTCTACCTTTTTGTTTCATTATCTGATTTTTGGGAAGACCCTTCCTTTTCTCAACCTCAGTAAAAGAAAAGGCAATAAAACCAGCCATTATCATGTGCTTATTTCACTTCTTTAAAAACAATCATCTTGGCATAACTAAGCAAAAAGTAAGAGTGGCATGACAGTGCTACGTTTAGCAGGTTTCTGATTTCTGTGCTTGTTTTCTGTTTGTTTTTGCTTTGTTTTATTTTAATATAAAGGAAATGTAAATGAGGAGCTTGTCTCCAACACTAAAATGCAGGCTCTTTATCCAGACATATTCGTGCCTGAAGTGTTATTAGCCAAAGAGAACTTTACAGAAAGTACAAGATTTAAATGTGGATGCTACTTACAAAGGCATAAAAGGCTGAGTAACAGATGACTGCTGGGGGATGAGAAGTGGGAACTAGAAAGCCAAGGGCAATCCACAGACAGGGAAAAAAAGAGATCGGAAGACAAGGGCCTCGAAGGGGCAAGAGGATGAGGTCAAAGCATGGAGGGCCTTTAAAAAAAGAAGAAGAAGAAGGAGCATGCGGCCGGGCACGGTGGCTCGTGCCTGTAATCCCAGCACTTTGGAAGGCTGAGGTGGGCAGATCACCTGAGGTTGGGAGTTTGACACCAGCCTGGCCAACATGGAGAAACCTCGTCTCTACTAAAAATACAAAATTAGCCAGGCATGGTGACATATGCCTGTAATCCCAGCTACTCAGGAGGCTGAGGCAGGAGAATCTCTTGAACCTGGGAGGTGGAGGTTGCAGTGACCTGAGATTGTGCCATTGCACTTCAGCCTTGGCAACAAGAGTGAAACTCCATCTCAAAAAAAAAAAAAAAAGAATGAAAGAAAGAAATGCAATGATGAAGCTGCAACACTGAAACCCCCTAGCTGGGCACGGTGGCTCATGCCTGTAATCCCAGCACTTCGGGAGGCTGAGGTGGGTGGAACATTTGAGATCAGGAGTTTGAGACCAGCCTGGCCAACATGGTGAAACCCAGTCTCTAATAAAAATACAGATATTAGATGGGTGTGGTGGTGGGTTCCTGTAATTCCAGCTACTCGGGAGGCTGAAGCAGAAGAATCACTTGAACCTGGGAGGCGGAAGTTGCAGTGAGCCAAGATTGTGCCACTGCACTTCAGGCTGGGCGACAGAGCAACACTCTATTTCAAAACACAAACAAAACAAAACAAAACACCCTGTGAGATGGGATCGACAGCTCCTAAGACGAAAACTTTCCCTGTATTAATTACTTGATCCTGTGGAAAACTCTGTGGCTAGACAAGGTATCAGTGAGTTGGAAGCTGATATTAAATGATTACATATCTTTATAGTTAACTCAACTGAAGCATCCTCAGAATGTTTGCATTTATTTTCATGAAGTGTAATTGGAGCTTTGCATTTCAGATCCAGATACTATTAACCACTGAAGTCAAAAGCAGGGGATTTCTGTCTATACTTTAATTTACAATCCACAGAGATGCCAATGCCCTGTGTTTCAAACATAGCAGAAAACTTTCCCAAATATAATGTGACATACAACAAAGTCTCAGATCAGAAGCAAAGATATGAGAGACGACTTAAAACACAATGGTAGGGCACACTGTTGTAGTCTTAAGAAAGAGACTTCAGGCCAGGTGCAGTGGCTCACGCTTGTAATCCCAGCATGCTGGGAGGCTGAAGCAGGTGGATCACCTGAGGTTGGGAGTTTGAGACCAGCCTGACCAACATAGAAAAACCCGTCTGTACTAAAAATACAAAATTAGCTGGACATGGTGGTGCATGCATGTAATCTCAGCTATTCCAGAAGCTGAGGCAGGAGAATCACTTGAACCCAGGAGGTAGAGGTTGTGATGAGCTGAGATCGTGCCATTGCACTGCCCGGGCAACAAGAGCGAAATGAAAGAGAAAGAAAGAGAGAAAGAGAGAGAAAGAAGGAAAGAAAGAAAGAAAGAAAAAGAAAGGAAGGAAGGAAGGAAGGAAGAAAAGAGAAAGAGGGAGGGAGGGAAGGGAAGGAAGGAAGGAAGGAAGGAAGGAAGGAAGGAAAGAAAGGAAGGAGTAGAAATGTTCCTATAGGCTTGAACACAATTCATTGTGATGACATAGGAATAGGGAAAGCCAAACCTACTACTTTTGTTACGGGTTAGTAAAATACCTGTTATTACTAATCTGTTTGCTTCTGAGCTCTCCAAACAGAATAAAGCCACATGTCCTTCCTTCTGTCCCTCCATCAGGTGTTTGGGAATGGAAAACAGCTCCAGTCATCCATCCCATCAGTGCCTACACGAGGGTGGGATGGTGAGTTGTGACATCAGCAGCTCAAACGGTCAAGGCTTTCTTCAGGCCTTGGTTGGGAGTGTGAAAGATGGGAGTGACAGTGGCTTTGTAAACGTGCAGGAGGGGCATCTGCCACTTGTATATCTGGGAACACCCTAGAGAAACCATCAGGCTCCTGAGGATGGAGGGTGAGAGGAAGGAGAGGGCAACAGAGAAGGCTCTCCTCTTCCCTTGCCCTCCACGGTGTTGCCAGTCATCCTTAAATCAGGTTATCCTGCCTCCCAAATCAAGTACCCTGCCCATTCCCAGGCTGCCAAATCCTACCCTATGTCTTCGCTTGGACAATTTCAGGTATCAGCTCTTCTTGGTCAGAGGAAAGTAGATAGGCATTTACCCATCTATGGTCAGGAAATGAAGACCTGACCCAGTTGCCCAAAAGCAATAATCCTTCCTTTCCTGTCCCACCCTGCATTCTTCCTTCTTATTTCTAATAAATGACTATGCTTTCAGAGAGAGAGAGAGCCAAGCTTACAAAATATGTCACAAATCTCCTAGCGTAACAAGTAAGCTAAGCATCTCAGAAGTGTAATGTGTCATTGCGTGCGAAGAATGAAAAGGGAATTAGAAGTCTACTGAGCATCCCCTGTTTCTTCCATCATGAGGTTTTGGGGAGCCAGGCTCTCCACCAGGGATCCTAAAGCTGCTTCCAGCTTTAGCCTCTTTTAACTCGATACCTACGCCTAATGAGTGCTCCGAAAACATTTCTCAGATTGAATCAAATATTTAACTGCTTTTATCCTGTTTTAACGTGTATTTGAAAGCAAATAATTTGAAAAGCGGTCTCTGCCACCATGAAAAAGGAAGATTCATCCTGATTTGTATTAAAATCTTCCTCTTTACCTTTCTTATAACTACTTTAAAAGAGAACCTAATAATTTAAAATAATACTTCCACTGATAATTCCTGGGCTAATAAATTCTTGATTATCTAGGATAAAGAAGCTATGACTTGAAAAATCATTCTTGGCCGGGTGCAGTGGTTCAAGCCTGTAATCCTAACACGTTGGGAGGCCAAAATGGGCAGATTATGAGGTCAGGGGTTCAAGATCATCCTGGCCAATATGATGAAACCCTGTCTCTACTAAAAATAAAAAAAATTAGCCGGATGTTGTGGCATGTGCCTGTAGTCCCAGCTACTCAGGAGGCTGAGTCAGGAGAATCACTTGAACCTGGGAGGTAGAGGTTGCAGTGAGCCAAGATTGCACCACTGCACACCAGCCTAGGTGACAGAGCAAGACTCTATCTCCAAAAAAAAAAAAAAAAAAGAAAGAAAAGAAAAGAAAAAGAATTCTTAAAGCCGTTAAGGTCTAAAACATGGAAACCTTTTTTTCATTGTCTATCAGTTCACCATGAAAGTCTACATTGCTTGAAAGAGTGAGCAAGAGCCTTTGCACCTAAGATCCAGACACTGTTAGCTTCATCAGCCCTTGGAATTATTACATCACAGACAATATAGTTCTTTCCCAGTTGGACATTTTGTTTGGCCACTCATTAATCTGAAGATCCAAGTGAGAAATACTTTATTTCTTCACATCTAAGATGCCAACAATTGTGAGACACACCATTATTTTATGCACCACTGAAAAGGAAACATGCTTCTGATATCACTGTAAGATAGACCATATATCCTGACTTGAAAGAAGTTAAATTCTGAGAAATGTGTGTTAGGAGCGGTGAGATGAAGCATTACCTCCCTGGCTATAGGTTCTTCACAGCCACGTTCCAGAAACCTGAATGCTCAGGCTACAGCAGGATCGTGGCACCAACCATTCCAGCCATGACTAACAGTATCTAAAATCACCAACACATTTGTCTTCAGGTGTATCTGTTTCTTTCCTTATTCGACAGATCTTTTTTTGTACCTAGCATACCTGTTAGACACTGCCGTACCCTCAAGGGTTCACAGTCTAGAAATGTATGACTTTGGTCTAGGCCAGGGGTCAGCAAACCATGGCCCATGTGCAGATTCCAGCAGACTTGTTTTTGTAAACTATTGTAACAAAACCACACCCGTGTGCTTAATCAGTGCGTATGTCTGCTTTTACAGTACAGTAGCAGCGTTGTCACAACAAAAACTACATGTTGCCTGCAAAGCCTAAAATATATTCTTTTTTTGTTGTTGTTGTTGAGACAGAGTCTTACTCTATTCACAAGCTGGAGTGCAGTGATGTGACCTCAGCTCACTGCAACCTCTGCCTCCTGGGTTCAAGCTATTCTCATGCCTCAGCCTTCAGAGTAGCTGGTATTACAGGTGTGCACCACCATGCCCAGCTAATTTTTTGTACTTATAGTAGAGATGGAGTTTCACCATGCTGTCCAGGCTGGTCTCGAACTCCTGACTTCAGGTGATCTGCCCACCTCGGCCTCCCCAAAGTGCTGGGATTCCAGGCGTCAGCCACCGTGCCCGGCCAGACTGAAATATTTTCTATCTGACCTTTTACAGAAGAAGTTTGCTGATGCTTGGTTTAGGCTAATAGTTTGGGATTATATTTGGGTCACTTTAAAAAACCTTCCATTTGAAAAATACCCTATCCATTCAAAGTGGCACAGACTGTTTAAAAAGATAAACTGGGTGGGAAAGAGAATGAACGAAGGGGACAGGACAGACAGAGAAGGGCACCAGGGATCATTTAAGACCTTTTCTTTCTTTCTCTTTGCCTCTAACATTTTGTCTTCTGAGTATTATACGACATTGATAAGGAGAGAAAGATCTGTTAACCTGACAATACTGCAATTTATTAGCAATTCCGGTGTTCAGGTTTACAAACGATGAACTGAACACTTGTAGGTAACATCAGATGTAATGACAATGGACTCGAGCCATTCTTACTAATCTTCGTCAGTGACACCCTCTCAACACCGGCCCTCTGTGCTGTCATTCACAGCTTTATTCAACCAACATTTATTAAGCAATTGCTATATGCAAGGCTGTTCTGGGCACGGGGGATGAAGCAGTGAATAAGATAAATCCCCTACTTTATGGAGTTTGAATTTTAGTGGACAGGTACAAAAATAGGTAAAATAACTAAGTACTGTGTCAGAAGACAGGGAAAGCTGCCATGATGAAACATAAAGCAGGATAAAGACATAAAAAGTGACAGTGAAGGAGTAGGTGAAAGGGGTGGCAGGATGCCAGGGAATGACTCTCTGCCATTTGAGGGAAACCTGAAGAAGGAGGGAATAGGCTGTTAGGATATCTGGAAAGCTTTCTGAGGGTGGAATGAACACGTGCAAAAGCCCTGAGGCAGCAGCATTGCTAGCCAGGCTTGACAAGCGTCCAGGAAGCCTGTGTGCCTGCACAAAAGTGAAAAGGAACAAGGCGGGGCCAGGCACAGTGGCTCATGCCTATAATCTCGGCACTTTGGGAGACTGAGGCAGGCATATCACCTGAGGTCAGGAGTTCGAGACCAGCCTGGCTAACATGGTGAAACCCTGTCTCTACTAAAAATATAAAAATTAGCTGAACATGGTGGAGATCGCCTATAATCCCAGCTATTCCGGAAGGCTGAGGCAGGAGAATCACTTGATCCCGGGAGGCAGAGGCTGCAGTGAGCCGAGATCCCTCCACTGCATTTCAGCCTGGGCACAGAGCAAGACTCCACCTCAAAAAAGAGAGAGAACAGGCCAGGCACGGTGGCTCACGCCTATAATCCCAGCACTTTGGGAGGCCGAGGCGGGTGGATCGCAAGGTCAAGAGATTGAGACCATCCTGGCCAACACGGTGAAACTCTGTCTCTACTGAAAATACAAAAATTAGCTGGGTGTAGTGGCGTGCACCTGCAGTCCCAGCTACTCGGGAGGCTGAGGCAGGAGAATTGCTTGAACCTGGGAGGCAGAGGTTGCAGTGAGCCGAGATTGCGCCATTGCACTCTAGCCTGGACAACAGACTAAGACTCTGTCTCAAGTAGAAAGCAAAAGTGCTCCTGGTAGGGGCATTTGGAAATGTTGGGAGTACGGCTGGTAGATGTAGTGACTGGGGGAAAGCTGCACTCCAACCTGACACCTGGCGACAGAGCAAGCTCTGTCTCCAAAAAAAAAAAAAAAGAGAGAGAGAACAACAAGGGGGCAGGAAAGGATAAAGTTAGAGGAGTTGGAGGCCAGGCCACGGAGGACTTCGTAGGCCACAGCAAGGGCCTCAGTGTCCTTCAGTGGGAGAGGGGAGCCATCAGATGGTTTTGGGCAGAGGAGGGCATGATCTGGCCAACGAGTGGGGAGCACGCTGTTGGAAAGTCGGGTGGAAACAAGAGGAGGCTGGAGTGATGATTCAGGCAAGAGCTAAAGGTGCCTTGGCTTATACTGAGCATGAGAAAGATGGAAAAAGCAGTCACGTTCTGGGTCCCTTCCAAAGGTGATGCCTAGAGGACAGGCTAACGAATTGGATGTAGAGCTTCACGGTAAAAGCGGTGAGGAGTTAACTCATTCCTTGTTGCGGGCCATTGACATCTGCTCGTTTCTATATAAGATATGGACAAATTCATGTTTAGAAAAATTGTACATTAATCTAAGCAAAAATGCATGCTTGTCATACAGATGCAACTTTAAGGCCAATTGTCCAACCCACTCTTCCAACCAGGTGGCCTTCCCTAAGCCCCTTTTTCTGTGAGGAAATTCTGGAGATCCTGGAAATTCTGGGAATCCTGTTATAAGGCATACTTCACTCACCCTCGTAGTCTTCATGTCCCTTTTATGAGCAAAAAGTTCTTGTGTCTGCAGTAGTATCAAATGTAAATGACAATTGGTATTTTTCATTACAAATGACTCCTAAAATTAGCATAGTAGAGTTTTAATAAACTTTTAAAATTGGCTTAGTATACTACAATATCATTATTTTAGAAAAGGCATTAAAAATGGAATGACGAGGCCGGTCACTGTGGCGCATGCCTGTAATCTCAGCACTTTGGAGGCCACTTTAATCTGCCCACTTTGGGAGGCCAAGATGGGCAGGTGACTTGAGGCCAGAAGTTCAAGACCAGCCTGGCCAACATGGCCAAAACCCCATCTCTACTAAAAATATAAAAATTAGCTGGTCATCGTGGCAGGTGTCAGCTACTTGGGAGGCTGAGAGAGAATTGCTTGAACCCGGGAGGCAGAGGTTGTGGTGAGCAGAGATCATGCCACTGCACTCCAGCCTGGACAACAGAGTGAGAATCTGTATCGAGAAAAAAAAAAATGACTAAATTATTTAATTTAATTTAATTAATTTTTTTATTTTTTGAGACAGAGTCTCGCTGCAACACCTAGGGTGGAGTGCAATGGCACAATCTCGGCTCACTGCAACCTCCACCTCATGGGTTCAAGCCATTCTCCTGCCTCAGCCTCCCAAGTAGCTGGGACTATAGGTGTCTGCCACTACACCTGGCTAATTTTTGTATTTTTAGTAGAGATGGGATTTCACCATGTTGGCCAGGCTGGTCTTGAACTCCTGACCTCAAGTGATCCACCCACCTTGGCCTCCCAAAGTGCTGGGATTACAGGCGTGAGCCACCATGCCCAGCTAAATTATTTTAAATGAAATAAAATTGTGTTCCTTTTAGCTGCCTCTAGCAGTGCTTTTCAAACCTGAAGGTGGGCACAGATCACCTGGAGACCTTATTAAGATGCAGATTCCGAATAGCAGGTCTGGGATGGAACCAACATTCTGCATTTTTCACAAGCTCCCGGGTCATGCTGATACTGCTGGTTCTCAAACTACGCTTTAACAAGTGTTGGGAACCAGCCCAACCCCGTACTTGGGTGCCCTTAGTCCCGGCAGTGATGAGGGATTGAGAAAAGGAAATAAAGACAGAGACACAAGAGTAGAATTTACAGCGTGGGTCCAGGGGACCAAGGCAAGAGTGGAAAATGCATTGGCCCCGAGCTCTGGGCTCCAAACACTTTTATTATGTGTTTAATCTCATTGATGGCGTGGAAGGGGAGGGTAAAGGGGTAGGTAAGATAGCTGCTGGGAGAGCACTTGAGATCCTTCTAAGACATGCTAAACTAGTGCTCTGAGCATTTAACAGCACTTGAGATCCTTCCAAAACATGCTAAACTAGTACTCTGAGTTTATGACCGATTATTATCAAGGTGCAGCTGCATCGGCAGTATAGCGGATTAGGAGCCACCCGGTCTGACCACACCCAGTGCAACAAGGGGCTTTTATCTCCTGAGCACTGAGGACATAGAGCAATTAAAATCACTCCATATTCCGAGAACCTAGGCAGAGCCTGAGGTGTTCCGTGATCTCTGCCCTGCAAGGCTTTTCTCCTCCTTGCCAGCTCCCATCTGCAAAGACCCTCCCCGATCTTGTGAACGCAGGTCACCTCCCTTCTCAGAGATCTTTGCATAAGCCCTCTTTATGAGGCCCTTATACAGTCTCCATGTTGAGAAGGCATTCGTGGGACCAGAGCAGTATTCCCTGCTCTGCAACCACCCTGAGGTGTTCCCTGGTATTACTGCGCTCTTGGATGGTCTTTACCTTAGACCTCCTGTTGCTGCTTTATTTCTAATTAACTATACCAATAATGTAGTTTAGTTCAGTGTATAAACTTCAGTGTACTCTGAGTCAAACAAGCTTACAATTATTTAGCTAGAATCAACATAGGTCTCTCCCTGGCCATCTTGACCCACAAACAAGCAGAGACCTAAAAGTGAAGGCTAAGAAGAGATGTTCTTTTATGAAAACCTTTAGTAAATAGGTAAGAACCATTTATTCAAGGAATATGTATTGAGTGCCTGTTGAGAGTCACAAAGTGTGATAGATGCTGGGTTTTCTCCCTCTGAGGGAGAAACTTCATTAAAAAACTATTAGAGCAGCCATGGGTGCCAGGATAGATAGGCTCTTGGGGATCAGAGAAAGGGTGGGGCAGGATGAGGCATGTAACTAGAAAGACGATCCTGAAAAAGAATGGCATATGAGTTGTGCCTGGAAACACATAAGGAAGGTTACAGCAACAGAAAAGGGACTTAGGATTAAAAAAAAGAAGAAAGAAAGAAACACATAAGGAAGAGGCCACAGAAGGGAAAGATGTTCCTTACGGAGGGAGCTGCCGGAGCAGAGGCACAGCTCTGATAGCTCATAAATCCTTCTGTAATTGCAGGTTGTTCAGCAAGACTGGAAGGCAAGTGTGGGGTGGGGGGAGGAATGAGGGAGAGGGTGGGCAGCAAGGAGGACTGAAAGGCTGAAGCCGCCTAAAGGTGGTGAAGCAACCTTGAATGATTTTCCTTCCAGAAGAGAATCAGGTTTGTATCTTGGAGAGACCACTCTGGCCACAATCTAGGATAAGGGGGTAAAGGAGAGGGGCAAATGCTCTGAAAGTCATTGAAACTCCAGAGCCTTGTATCTAACTCAGGAGATGAAATATACACATTTAAAACCAAGCGGCTTGTATGACCTTGCTTGCATGAATAGTATACCTAGTACCTGGTATGAATTTAACATATCAATAATTTGCAAATAGCCATGTATTAGTGCTTGGGGGGAAAAAGTTTCTATGAAGACAAATATGTTTAATCCAATACAATTAATTTGCTTTGTAAAGCTTTAAGAGTAAAATTCAATACAATCTCTGCCCTAAAAGTCACAAATTCCAGATGGATAAATCAAATCAAGGGTGAGGCAAGTGACAACTTCCTGCTTGCTCTTCATACTGCTGTGTCGAGACATTGCGTGTAAGCAGGTGCTAGGATGCATGCTCAGGATTTGCTCTTAGCTCTAAGTGCCTGCAGCATCAGCTAAAGAGTGCAAGCATTTCAGGTAACTGTGGGGCCAATGAAACCATATTAACACTTATGTTACCATTTGAATTCCTGTGAACTTTCAGTGTAATGAATTTATATGAGGGTTCGTAATTCCAAGACTGAAATCGGCCTCCCAAATTGGAAGAGATAGACAAATCCTGCCTCCTGAACCGAGAGAGCGGGCAAATGGTCAATATCCTGAGGCAGAGCAATTTGTCCACGGCAGACAGGAGGAGCCTCGGGACAGGGAGGCCCAGAGGCTCCATTAAAAACCACTGTGTGACCCTCGAGTCAAAAATCCCGGCCACCCTGGGCTTTAATCCAACAGGGTGAGAATCAGACTGTGGAGAGAAAATCCAAATAAATATTAGACAGATTAAGAAATCAGACATGTAAATCAATGATAAGCAATTTTTAATCTGGAAAGACCCAAGCGCTGCCACATACGTTCTGCTTTCCCTTGTGTTGAGGTCACATTAAAATTCCAAATTGCATTTTGATTCTATGAAAATAGGGAGAATAATAATAAAAGTAGCAATAACCATTGTAATAGCAACCATAGCTTCCATTTTCCTAGTACTTTAAACTCTTCTAATGGATTCATTTCATCAGTTAATTTGATCTATTCCTGAGAATAACCTGGAATAATCCAGGCAGGAGTGATTCTCCGCCCATTTTACAGAGAAGAAAACTGGCACTCAGAAGGCTGAGGCAGGAGGATTGCTTGAGCTCAGGAGTTTGAGACCAGCCTGGACTCCCTGTCTCTAAAAAGAAACAAACAAACAAATCAATAAATAATTAAAAATTTAAAGCTGGGATTTAAAGACAAGAAGTTTGTGCCAAATCTATCATCCTAATAGACGTTTTTTATTCCCCACTCTGTATGACATTTAGTTCTTGAGAAATTATAAAGCAAACATTCATTCCTTCTAAGCAAGTTTGTTCTTTTTAAGTATAAACATTTATACCACCAAAAGTATTGGCAATTTTTACTTCTCTATTCCCACAGGTGGCAAATTCTGCTTGGACTGATGGGCTTCCATACTCCTGAAAGCCATTTCCTTTCTGAATCATAGCATAGTTGTCAATAGTTAATAAACAATTTAGAATGCCATATAAAAACACAGCCATCTGTGCTAGAAAATCAGCATTGCAGAATTCTAAGAGCCCAGCCTAACAGACATGATGAGGGCAGTGGTAGATGGGGGGATGGCATGGCACAGGGCACTATTGATATGGACAGGAGACACGGAAATACTGGGTAGAAGAGGCAAAGCCCCACCCTCAAAGGCCCCACCCTCAAGCCTCAACCCCATCCTCAAGCTGTGGCCCTAAATGGGAACAGGCAATCCAGGTTTTGCACCCAAAAGTTGCCTCTTCTCCTGCCACACCCCTCTATCCTGTACCCATATGAGCCCCAAGCCCCAGGCTCCATGGGCCGACAAGCAGGCAAATAGAAGAGCAGAAGAGCAGAAGAGCAGCAGAACAGTGCAGCTGAGAGGAGAGAAGAGAAGGAGCATCTGAACGTTGAGAGAGGTTCTACCGGGGACAGTCAAGATCCGCCGCCGGACGGCCAAACTTCAGGGGAAGATTATCTTCCCACTCCATCTCCTTTCCGGCTCCCCATCCATCCCACTGAAAGCCACCTCCACCACTCAATAAATCCCCTGCATTTGCCATCCTTCAAGTCCATGTGTGACCTGATTCTTCCTGGATGTTGGACAAGAACTTGGGTACCAAGAAGACACTGAGCTGGTTAATACTTAAGCCATCTGTGGACAGCAGAGCTAAAAGAGCACTGTAACATGCCCACTAGAGCTTCAGGAGTTGTAGGCACTCACCCCTAGACATCCACCCCAGACACCCACCCCTAGACACCCATCCCTAGACACTATTGGGAGTCCGGAGTCCAAAAAGCGCTCTTCCCAATTCCTGCATCTGCCCATCTGCATCCTCCCTCTCCTCTAAGGGGTTTGAGCATGCACAGAAACCAAACAGTGAGCCACACCCCCATTGCACATCCTTGGAGGGGGGTTAGGGAAATCTCCCATTTTACTAGGTCCAGAGAAGAGCCCCTGAAGACAGGCCAGACCTCAGAGAAGGCAGGCCAGACTTCAGCTCGCCTGCAGGTATGAAGATGAAATGGGGAGCCTGGGTCACACTTTTTTCTCCAAAGCCATTGCCATGGCTTGGAATGGAGGTTCTATTGCGACCTGTTTTCCTTCCCTAGCCTTCAGTTTTCACTGAGTTCACAAATCCTTCCTTCCACTAGGCTTTCTGGAACTGCCAATCCGCACCTGGCACACTCCCTGAATCCTCAAACTTATCAGAATGTTCTCCCCTCCCACTAGTCTTCACTGCTCCCTTGAGGTCAAGAGTTCCAACTCCCCACAGCCACCCCAGATCCTGTCTTGGTTAGTTTCATGTGTCCACTTGGCTAGGTTGTAGTGCCCAGGTACTTAGTAACGCTGATCTAAGTGTTTCTGTGAAGGTATTCTGCAGATGTGGTAAACACCTACAATCAATTGACTTCACGTGAAGAAATTACCTTCAATCACGTGGGTGGGCCACATCAAATCAGTTGGAAGGCCTTAACAGCAAAAACAGAGGCTTCCCAGGAAAATAAGAAATTCTGCCTCAAGACTGTAACATCAACTCCTGCCTGAGTTTCCAGCCTGTTGCCTGCCCTACACATTTTGGATTTGCCAGCCCCAACTACATGAGCAATTCCTTAAAATAAATTTTTTGGGGTGTGTGTGTGTGTGTGTGTGTGTTCCTCATGGCTGCTTTCAGACCTTTACTTATTCATCCTTTTGCCAAGCCATAAAAAGACGTCAAGGACAAACACCTATTCCTCCCGGGGTAGTCCTTCAACCCTGCCATGCACCTGCTTGCAGAGAAGCTGTTATCCTCTACCAGCTTCTCAGCCACTCCTCACTCCCCAGCTCTCAGGAAAGAAGACTGTGGCTCCTGGATCACAAGCTTCTGCAGCCACACCAATGATCTACAGGTGTGTTAGGTTGGTGCAAACATAATTGGCTTCTGCCATTACTTTCAATGGCAAAAACTGTAATTACGTCTGCAAGGCATGTTTTGTTCACCAGTCCTGGTCCAACACCAAATGCCTACTTGACTCCTTTCTGGAATGTTACCTCTTGAACACTTCAAATGCAGTTTGTTCACATTCAATGGACAGTCTTCCCTCTACTCCCAGTTCTCTTTAAGGGTTCCCAAGTTCAACATACGGCACATCCATCTATCAAGTTATGAAAGCCCAAACTTGGAAGACTTTAAGCTTCCTTCTCCCTCATCCCCTTATTTCTGACTCATCACCAAGTCTCACGGATTTTATTTCATAAATATCTCTTGACTATATCTAGATGGCTTCATCTCCCCACGAACAACCTAGTCTAGGCTACCATTAATGCTGACTTAGACTACTGCATTGGCCTCTCTAACTGGCACCTTTGCTACATGGGTGCCCAAATAATCTTTGCAAAATGCAAGTCTGATCATCTTCTCTGATGAACAACCTTAACAGATTTTGCTGATAGGACAAAGTGAAAAATCCTTGCCTGTGCAGCGCGGCCATGCCTCCCCTTCCAGCGTCATTCACATCCCGCCCTCCCTCCACTCACTCCACCCCAACACACTGGCATCACTCAGTCCCTTGAGGTCACCATGTGCTCCACTCTATGTGGACTTCTCAGACCTCCCTCTTTGCCTGTGTAAATCCTATTCATCCTCTAGGCCTGCTAGTCCACACCCTCTAGAAAGTGGAGAGCAGTATGGATTTAGAAGTACAGGAGAATTAGTAGGTGAAACTTCTGTGAAGGATGAAGGTGGGGGGAGCTGGCATAAACCGAGAGAGCCTTTGAGCATGATGAAGGTCTGATGCTTGGGAAAGGAAAGAAGGGAGGAAGGAGGGTTGGATACAAAGAGCAGCAAACTGCTCTGAGGAAGTCTCAGCCAGGTTGATCGTTACCAGCATCTGTGTGGCCTCGGCATGAATGCTGTTCTAGATCCCAAAGCTGCAGCCGCTGGAGGCTGCCGACCAGGTCACCTCCCTCCCCAGACCCTCTCGTGTGGCACCTCCATGCCTGCCATAAGACCTCAGCTCAAACTTTGTGTGTATTTGAACAAAAATGTTTTCCGGTGTTTAAAGTTGATTCCTTAGATTACTACAGATGATCACAGCAAGACGTAGAAACATTTTAAGTATTCTTAATACATACTATCAAAATTCTCAGTCATTGACAAAAGACTTAAATTACTTTGCTCTGTCACGTAGTCTGGAGTGCAGTGATGTGATCTTGGCTCACTGCAACCTCCGTCTCCCAGGTTCAAGAGATTCTCTTGCCTCGGCCTCCCAAGTAGCTGGGACTACAGGCACCCACCACCACACCCAGTAACTTTTGTATTTTTAGTAGAGATGGGGTTTCACCATCTTGGCCAGGCTGGTTTTAAACTCCTGACCTCAGGTGGTCTGCCCGCTTCAGCCTCCTGAAGTGCTGGGATTACAGGTATAAACCACCACACCTGGCCACTGTGCTATGTTTAAAATGACAGTTAAAAAGAAGGGTGGGCTCACGTTTGTTGGGATGACTATTATCAAAAGGACAACAGGTAACAAGTGTTGGCAAGGGTGTGGAGAAAAGGGACCCTCGCATGCTGTCGGTGGGAATGTAGACTGGTTTTGTCATTGGTGGAGATGGTGGGAAATGGTATGGATTCCTAAAGAAAGCACAAATAGAACTGCCATAGGACCCAGCACCCCTACATCAAGCCATATTCCCAAAGGGAATGAAATCTCCACCATGTAAAGAGACGTGCACTTCCCGTGTTTATTGTAGCCTTATTCACAGAAGCCAAAATGTAGAAACAGGAGAAATGTCCATCTGAATGAATAAGAAACTGTGTGTTGTGTGTGTGTAACACATATGCATTATGTATTATGTAACACATATGTATTATATACATATATATACACATATATATATGTATTACATATGTGTTTTATATATATATAATGGAATATTATTTAGCCTTTAAAAAGCAGATCCTGACATTTGCCAAGTGTATGAACTTAGAGAACATTATACTAAGTGAAATAAGCCAGACACAGAAGGAAAAATACTGCATAATCACTTACATGTGGAATCTTTTTTAAATGTTAAGTATGCAAAAACAGATAATAAAACAGTGGTTAACTGGGGTGACAGGGAGAGAGAAGGAGGAAATGGCGAAATGTAGGTGAAAGGATACAAAACAGTACATGCGGAGGATGCGTGGGTCTAGAAATCTAATGTACACCATGAGGACTATGGATGATAACATTGACTGTATTTAAAATGTTTACTACATAAATGTATTTTATCTGCTCTTGTCACACAAAACAATAGGTCACCGTGAGATGATGGATATGCTTCTTTGCTTCACTACAGGAGCCATTTTACTATCCTCCTGTATCTCACAACATTATATTGTATCACTTAAATGTATACAATAAAATTTTGTTTTTAAAATACAATAACATTTTTAAATGAATGGTTGGAGAGGGAACTTTGGAGTTAAGTTGAGAAAAAAATTCAGATTATATCCCATTTTCTAAATATTCTAAAAAAAAACTTGGTTTTAATAAAAAGATGGGAATTATAAATATGTGTGCTTGCTGTTAAGCAGAACTCTTACCCCCCTTCATTCAATTTGCTTGTAACTAAAAAACTTCAAACTAGAGACTGAGGTTGACTTAAGATATGATCCTCCTGCCTTTTCTAACAACTCTTATTTTAAGTCTTTGAAAAGGAAATGAAATAAAGGTGAAATCAAAGGCGAAGGGGTAAATACAATACAGTTCCTGCCCCCAAAAAGCGCAGAGCTTAGCCAGAGAAAAAGACATGTAAACAGCTAACTATACACCACTATGTGAGGTGTATTATTATAAGGTGAATAAAGAGCTGATGGAACACAGATGAAAGAGGAATTCGTTCAGCCAACACAGAAAGGAAGAGGAAACAGAAAGATTCACGGAAACGACATGCAAGCTGGGCTTTGAAGAACGAAAAGGAATACGCCAAGAAGAAGCCATCACCAACCAGAAATCAGTATGCACAAAGGCGTGGAGGAATGTCAAGTGTGAAAGCCACGAGGGAGTGGCTGGAGGTGAGGTTGGAAAGGCAACTAAACTTTTTCTCGGGTATGCTAACAAGTTTGCATTCTCTTCTACAAGCAGTATGAATCTTTAAAGGTTTTGAGTAGGGAAGTGACATGTTCAGCGCTGTGTTTCAGAAAGACCATGCTGGCAGCAGTGTGGAGGATGGGATGAAGTGGGCTGAGACTAGAGGCAGAGAGGCCAGTTAGGCTATTACGATAGTCAAGGTCAAGAAGAGTTAAGAGGATTGAATTAAACCAGAGAGCAGTGATCACTGGAAAACATAAAAACAGATTCAATAAACCTTTTGTATATAAGGTCGGGTCTTAAGAATCACCGGTAAGTCTAACTCCAGTCTCTAGATTCAGTGGCCAAAATCCTTAAGTGGGCTTGCTGCATGCAGCCAGTGTTTCTGGAAACGAGGCCTCGAGAATCATTTTCCAGAGATACAATGGAAGCATTTTACAGCTTGTCATTTGCGAGTTCAGACCCTAAGCCCTTAAAGAGTTAATGGCATCTTCCTGGTTAACACCAGTATAATCTCAAATCACAGAATGGTTCATTAAACATTGGGTTTATAGCATGAAATCTTTTTAACGACTTGGGATAAGATTCATGCCAGTTTCATGAGCAGAAAGTTGGCTAAGGGGTATAATAATAGGGAGAGGAAGAGGTAGACATGACCATTCCAGAATGTGGACCATCTGGTGCTTAAAGCAGGGCTAGCAAGTCAATATCCACACTCTCTTTTTGCTCACATAATATTTCTTTCTCATTTAGATGAGTAATTAGGATTTAGTTGCTTCCCTACATCAAGAAGAACAAACTTGATCTATTTATTCCAAAAAAGGAATCTGAAAGTGAAATTACCATCCAGAACCAGAAAATGAAATTACAGTCACACAGAAGTGTGAATGTAGATTTCAGTTAAACATGACCAGTTATTGGGTTCACTGGGGTCAAGTGAATTGGATGAGTACATGGACACTCAGTCTCTTAGAAAGCACAACAAAAATCAAAGATCTGGACTAAAGGTTTTGGGATATTGTCCACCACTGGCTTTGAGAGGCTTCTTATGGATAATTGAGAGATGTGCCATTTTACTACACACTCAGATTTGTGATGGCCTGACAGACACCTCTTCTCTGGATGCATCACTGACCTCTCTAAGTTAACACTTTATCTGTTACACCAGGGGCCAACTCTTCCTCCAACTTTCCCACAGTAATTGCTGACCTGTCATTTGTTGCCCTCACTGATCTTGGATTTTTCCCTTCCCCATCATACATACAAATCAGTTACCCGGTTACTCTATGAATTCTTCCTCTTCTGTGACTCATTTGTCTTCCTACTGTCTCTACCTAGTTTTTATTCCTGATTCCTCTCCCGTAGACTATAGTCTTCTAGCAAGCCCTTAACCCTCTAATTTCACATTCCTGTCCACCAGGCATTCTATCCGCAAATTAGCCTTAAATTGTTATCTAACTCTCTAATTTTTATACAAATAGCAGAGCTTTAGAAAGTTCAAAAATAGTTTAATGGTTTTATCTTTTCTACCAAATAAATTCTAGACCTAACTCGGAGAGTTTAAAGCCCTGCAAATCTGACTCCATGTTTTGTAGGGCATTAAATGATCCAAGTCAGTGGTCTAGAATTTGTGGCCCTTTATCCTAAATGCCAGCCCAAATTGCACCATTGCTCTTGAGTCAGACCTTAGAAGCCTTCTGTGTCCATGGTCCTGTGCAAACTAATCCTCTGCCAAAAATATCTCTGCCCTCCCCACCCCTCAGAATCTGTGGTCTATCTCCATCATGTAACACTGAGTTTAAAAAACCTCAAAACACAAAAATGAATATGTGAGTACAATGGTAGAATCCTGCTTTTTCCTTCTCGCTTTCTCCATCTATCTATTCATCAATCTATCTGAAATAAAGAAAACTGAATTTTAAAAGATATATGCCAAGTTGTTAAGAGGAGATTTCTCTTGGTGGCACAATTCTGAGTGTCTTTTTTCATTTTATTATCTAATTCTCTAATTTTTATACAAAAAACACATTTATATTTATAGTAAGAAAAATTCTTTCTCCTTTTGGACAAAGTAAGATAAAAAGAAAAATTGTTAAAAAGCAATAAAAGAAAAATTCGTATTAAGGTTTTAAACACCAATTACAATTTAAATTGGAAAAAAAAAGCATGTTCATCCTTCAAAACTCTACTCACATGTAGAGCTCCTTTGCTAAACCTTTCTTCTTCTTCTTCTTCTTCTTCTTCTTCTTCTTCTTCTTTTTGAAGTGGAATTTTACTCTTGTTGCCCAGGCTGGAGTACAATGGCATAATCTCAGCTCACTGCAACCTCTGCCTCCTGGGTTCAAGCGATTCTCCTGCCTCAACCTCCCCAGTAGCTGGGACTATAGGTGCCCACCATCACACCTGGATAGTTTTTGTATTTTTAGTACAGATGCGATTTCACCATGTTGGCCAGGCTGGTCTCGAACTTCTGACCTCAGGTGATCCGCCTGCCTTGGCCTCCTACAGTGCTGGGATTACAGGGGTGAGCCATCACGCCCAGCCTAAAGCTTTCTTGATGATTAAAGATGTGCTTAAATTCCCTTTCCTTCAACCTCCTAAGTAGCTTTACACACACACAAACAAGTAGTAACTATAATGTTGTTAAGACCACAGGCTTTGAAATCAGACACATACGTTTACTGTTGTTATGGGCTGAATTATGTCCCCCTAAAACTCATACGTTGAAGCCCCAACCTCCAAGACCTCAGACTATGACTGTATTTGGAGCTCGGGCTTTTACAGAGGTAGTTAAGGTTAAATAAGGTCATATTGGTGGGCCCTAGTTCACTCTGACTGGTGTCCTTAGAAGAAGAAATTTGAACACACAAGAGACATGAGGGATGTGCATGCACAGAGGGATGACCATATGAAGCAGCAAGAAGGCGGCCATCTGCAACCCAAAGAGAGGGGCCTCAGAAGGAAACCAACCCTGCCAGGACCTTGACTAAGCATTTGCCCCCCCCCACCGTTTTTTTTTTTTTTAGATAGAGTATCGCGCTGTTGCCAGGCTGGAGCACAGTGGTGCACTCTCAGCTCACTACAACCTCCATCTCCTGGATTCAAGTGATTCTCCTGCCTCAGCCTCCCAAGTAGCTGGGATTACAAGTGCCCACCACCACACCCAACTAATTTTTGTAGTTTTAGTAGAGACGGTGTTTTACCATGTTGGCCAAGATGGTCTCGATCTCCTGATCTCGTGATCTGCCTGCCTCAGCCTCCCAAAGTGCTGGGATTACAGGCGTGAGCCATCGTGCCCGGCTGACTAAGCATTTTCTTAGGCCAAAACAGTCTTCATTCCCACAACTCCCAGGTCGGCTCTTTAGTCTTTGCTGCTCTGCCCCAGTGAGAAGCAGCATTCTAGGATAGTGGTGTGCACCCCCTTGCTTCATCCTCCCTCAGCCTCTGTATTAGAAATCAGTTCCTTCAAATACATATTTAACATAACCCATTTTTTGCTATTATTTTCACAGAAAGTGAACTTCCAAAAGCGGGAACATTTTTTTGAGTATCTAATAAGCCAGTTCCAAATTGCATTTAGCTGAAATTGAAAGTATAATTCAATTTATTTGTAAATAAACACAATTTCTTATGAATGTACTTGCAGAGAAGGTCAGTAAAATAGGGCTGGAAGAATTTCCCTTGGATCCATTATGCTTCCCTTTGACTACCCAGAAAGAAGTCAGGAACTTTCAAGTATTAAGGACAGAATGTTCAGCATTCCAATAATTAACTGAACATAACCTGGAAATGAAAAAGTGGGGGGAATTTTTTAAAAACTCTCTCGGAAAACAGAAATAGCGCACTTAGGTCCTTCAGCACAGATTCACAGCTGAACTACAGTTAGCTGCATATACTTGGCTAAAAAAGAAAAACAATCAAAGACCATGTACTTAATTAAGCATTTTCTGTCAATTACAGTATTTAGAAGACACATATCCCCTATTTTAATTTTTATTAATCTATTTGTGGTTTTTTGGTTTCCTAACATGGATGATGTGGCAAGATGTAGCTTAACTCTTAAATTGCCAGTTACCTTTGTTTCTCTTAATTCTTTTCTTCAAAATCGTATGTCTTTTCCATCAATTGGGAAATTCTATCAATAACTTTACAGTTAGGCCGGGCACGGTGGCTTACACCTGTAATCCCAACACATTTGGAGGCTAAGGTGGGAGGATCACTTGAGCCCTGGAATTTGAGACTACTCTGAGTAGCATAGTGAGACCCTGTCTCTAAAAAATATACAAAAATTAGCCAGGCATGGTGGCACATGCCTACAGTCCCAGCTATTCAAGGGGCTGAGGTGGGAGGATAACTTGAGTCCCAGAAGGTCAAGGTTGCAGTGAGTGTGATGGCACCACTGCACTCCAGCCTGGGAGAGACCGTGTCTCAAAATAACAATAGCAATAACAACAAACAAGCAACAAGCAGAAAAAACAGTAGATGTTCTTTAAATATTTTCTTAAAAACTAAGTTTTGAGAAGACATAGATGTATCTAAATTAGAAGCGTAATGAAGAATCTTATTGTTTTCATAGGAAAAAGAAGACAACATGATAGCGTAGAGATAGTGAAGGCTGGGACCCCTACACTTAGGGTTCCCTGGGTTAAAGCCTGTGACAGAGCAATTCTCATCTTTAAAGTTCCCCAATGACCAAAATGTGGATTTTAGTAATTATTTAAGGGACCCATAAGGAGTGTAAGAAAGATAACATCCTAATTCCAAGACTGAAATTAAATGGGTATCATTTCATGAGGAATTTGAAAAAGCTCTGTGAACATATGAGAATGTAATATGGAGGTATTGAAATTTTTCCCTGTGACTATTTCATTATATTAAACAATCCATAAGAACTGTAAGGAATGGCAGAGGTGAGACTACTGATTTTTCTCGCTTGATTTGTCCTGAGTTCATGCTGACTGAGCATAAGAAGCTCCTGTTTCCTGAATTGGGCACTGCTGGGCAGAAAGTTTTACTGCTGCGCATGAAGAGTTTAACACTCTGCACAGGCATCCAGTCTCAGAGACTGCTGAACTGTAATAAACTACACCATTAAGTGAAACATTGGATGGAGAAGCTGGCTCATTGGGTTGGCAGTTACAGTTATAAGTAGCTCCTTGGGATGCTAATAGATTAAGATGAGTGGTTCAAATTTCCAAGACAACCTCTCGCGTTAGTAAACAGCAGAGTAAAAGACTTACGTAATACCTCAGGCAGTGTGTGTTCTGGTATTGGCCCAGCCTCTCATTGTGTGACCTCGGACAGTTAATTTTGCTTCCCTAGACACTCCAGTTCCTTCATCTGAAAAGGAGAATGAATCATGGGATCATCTCAAGTGTATCTAGAGCCCTACCATTCTGGGATTCAACCACTAGTAAATCTACAAATACCATATTACATGACCAGGATTAAATGAACTCTAAGGGGGGAAATGCATGATGCTAACACTTTAACGTGGCTAGAAAGAACAGATTTTAAGTTCACCAAAAATGAAATCAAAATGGACTAGACATATTAAAAGGAGCTCAAGTTCATTTGTAACGTGAAAATGCAAATAAAAACAAT
Organism: Cacajao melanocephalus; assembly: GCA_963573385.1. NCBI lineage: Eukaryota > Metazoa > Chordata > Mammalia > Primates > Pitheciidae > Cacajao > Cacajao melanocephalus. Next base: position 24,827 of record CAUYLG010029283.1, read on the forward strand.
GGCATACCATTTTCCCCTAGCAGATTAGCAACAACGTAACATTTAAAGATATCCAGTGGTGATTGAGTATGGGGAAATTGCTACTTTTAATGCTGTTTGTATGAATGCCATTTTCACCTAGCAGATTAGCAACAATGTAACCTTTAAAGATATCCGGTGGTGATTGAGTGTGGGAAAATTGCTACTTTTAATGCTGTTTGTATGAATGGAAATTAGGGGTCTTCTCAAAGGTCAACTTGTTAATATGTATCCAAAGTTAAAATACAGTCACTTGGCTCACTCCTGCTAATCCCAGCACTTTGGGAGGCAGAGGCAGGTGGATCCCGAGGTCAAGACATAGAGACTATACTGGTCAACATGGTGAAACCCCGTCTCCACGGAAAATACAAAAATTAGCTGAGCATGTTGGTGCGTGCCTGTAGTCTCAGCTACTCCAGAGGCTGTGGCAGGAGAATTGCTTGAACCCAGGAGGCAGAGGTTGCAGTGATCCAAGATCACACCACTGCACTCAAACCTGGCAATAGAACAAGACTCGGTCTCAAAAAAATAAAAAAACAGTTTCGCTTACATAACAACGAGGATATGTCTGAGAAATATATACTTGTGTGATTTCATCATTGTGTGAACATCACAGTGTGCTTACACAAGCCTAAGCAATACAGCTTATAATACTATATATTATATACATATAGGCTGTATTGTATAACCCATTGCTCTTAGGCTATAGACTTGTGAAGCATGTTACTGTAATGATATTGCAGGCAATTATAAGTATTTGTATATCTAAACATAGAAAATATACAGTTAAAAATACAGTGTAAAAGAGTAAAAATGGAGGCCTGACAGGGTGGCTCACACTTATAATCCCAGCACTTTAAGATGCTGAGGCAGGTGAATCACCTGAGGCCAGGAGTGTAAGACCAGCCTGCCCAACATGGTGAAACACCATCTCTACCAAAAATACAAAAAGAATTAGTGGGCCTCGTGACAGCTGCCTGTAATCCCAGTCACTCAGGAGACTGAGTCAGAAAAATCGCTTGAACCCAGGAGGCAGAGGCTGCAGTGAGCCAAGATCGCGCCACTGCACTCCAGCCTGGGTGATAGAGTGAGACTCTGTCTCAAGAAAAAAAAAAAAAAGATTTAAAATGGTACATCTGTATAGGACACTTACCAGGAGTGGAGTTTGCAGGACTGGAAGTTCCTCTGGGCAAGTCAATGAGTGAGTGGTGAGTGAGTGTGAAGACAGGATATGACTGCACACTGCTGTACATTTTATAAACACTGTATACTTAGGTTACACTAAATTGATTTTTTAAATGTTCTTTCTTCAGTAATAAATTAACCTTAGCTTATTATCACTTTTTTACTTTATGAATTTTACTTTTTTAAAGCATTTGACTCTTTGTAATAACACTTTGCTTAAAACACAAACACATTATACAGCTATACAAAAATGTTGTATCTCTCTATATCTTTATATACTTTTTTCTGTTGTTAGAAGTTTTATTTTTTACTTTTTAAACTTCTGGGTTTTTTTTTTTTTTTTTTTTTTTTTTTTTTTTGGGAAAAGTACTGATCTTTAATCCAGGCTGGAACACAGGTGGCACAATTGAGGCTCACCATAACCTCCAACTCCAAGGCTCAAGCAATCCTCTCACCTCAGCCTCCCAAGCAGCGAGGACTACAGTCATGAGCCACCATGCCTGCTTGATTTTTTTGAAAAAATTTTGTAAACAGAGTCTCACTTTGTTGCCCATGTCGGTCTTGAGCTGCTGGCCTCAAATGATCCTCCTGCCTCAGCCTCCAGAATTGCTGGGATTACAGGTGTGAGCCGTCATGCCTGGCCAAATTTTTTGTTTAAAAATGAATACACCAACACACACATTAGCCTTTGCCTACGCAGGGTGAGGATCATCAATATCACCGTCTTCTGCCTTCATATCTTGTCGCACTAGATGATCTTCAGGCAGCAGTAACACGTAGGGAGCTATCATCTCCTGTGATAACAATGCCTTCTGGATGCCTCCTGCAAGACCTATCTGAGGCTGTTCTTAAGGAGACGTCATTCTTTTCAGAAATATGCTCATGGTGGTTTGTTTCTTTTTTCATGATAGATCTGTGTGAGTCTTTCATGAGCTACCGCATTGTGATGGCTCTGACTTCACCCGGTGATAGGAATTTGTTTTAGCTCCATTACAGTCTTGTGGGATCATCATTGTATATAGGTTTGTCATTGACCAAAACATTGTCATGCAGCACATGACTGTACACATATCCTTGAACACACAATTTCACTTCTAGGAATTTAGCTTATGAATATACTTGCAAAAGCACACTAAGCTACGTGTACAGGAATGTCCATGACAGAATTGCTTGAAAAACAACCATGAATATAACATAAATGCTCAAAACAGAAAAATGGTTAAATAAATTATAGTATATCCATTTTATAATTTTTTTTTTTTTTTTTTTTTTTGAGACAGAGTCTCACTCTGTCACCCAGGCTGGAGTGCAGTCATCTGATCTCAGCTCATTGCAACCTCTGCCTCCCAGATTGAAGGGATTCTTGTGCCTCAGCCTTCCAAGTAGCTGGGATTACAGGCACGTACCAACATGTCTGGCCAATTTTTGTATTTTCAGTAGAGACAGGGTTTCACCATCTTGGCCAGGCTGGTCTCAAATTCCTGGCCTTGAGTGATCTACTTGCACCAGCCTCCCAAAGTACTGGGATTACAGGCGTGAGCCACCCCACCCAGCCCATTTCATGGGATATTACGCAGCTGTTTTTTAAAAAAAATATTGTGTGCTGATAACGAAAGATGCCAAGAATATTATTAGGTGAAAACTCATGTTGGAGAGCAATATGCATAATATGATACAACTTGTTTTAATAGAAAGAAAAGATTGGATGGATAGATGAGTAGATGGATAATTGTTTTCAAAGATAAATTTTCTAGGACTGTATACCATTTTGACCATGTTAAAGACTTGGGACTGGGGGTTAGAGGATGGAGGAGACATCTTTTATTTCTCATTTTATATTATTATACTTTATATTTGATTTTTTTACCACAATCATTTGCATGTATAATTTTTTAAAAGACTTACCGAAAACATGAAACAGCCTTGAGAACTGGTAGCGGGAAATGTTGCAGAATGGCCACATGCACCCTGATGCCTGGTGGATTTGGGCCCTGAGGCAGTCTAGATCCTGCCTGCAGGTGTAGCATACAGGAGGTGATGGGACTGTATGAACACAAGCACCACTATGGTTTGAGTGTGTCTCTCAGAGTTCGTGTGCTGGAAATGTGATCCCCAGTGTGGCAGTTGGAAAGGGAGGGACTTTAAGAGGTGATTAGGTTATTAAGAAGACTTAATACTACTCTCCAGGGACTTCGTTATTCTTCATGAGAGTAAGTGAGCTCTCACTCTCTTTTGGGACAAGATTAGTTATCTCAAAAGCAGGTTGTGATAAAGTGAGGTGGTCCCCATGTGTTGCCTCTGACTTCTTCCTTTCTGCCATGGGGTAACCCTCACTAGATGCTGGTGCTGCACTCTTGGACTTTACAGCCTCCAGAACTGTGAGCCCAGTAAACTCCCCTTTATAAGTTACGCAGCCTCAGGCATTCTCTTATAGCATCTGAAAGCACGCTAAGACATGCCTTCTGGTGCACACCTTTTATGTTTCCCTTTCCAGTATTCCTTTCCCCTTCTTTTGGTAACAGGACCTATTTTCCTTCTTCCACCCCTCAGTCCATGTTTCAGATTGGGAACTGAACCTTGATTGACCTCCAGTTCCAAAAGCGGGCCTTGACCAGAGAACCACAGAACTATCACAATGGCTTCAAGGAGGGGCATGGGCTCAAATGTGACCAAAAGAACATCCTGCAGTACTTCAGTTAGAGCTCTCAGACAGAGGCTCTCTCTTTCCCTCTAAGTGTAAGCGTACCAGAACAAATGTCTGGAACTGCTTTGACCATCGTTGCCACTCCTGGGTGGAGATTTTCCTGAAAATAAAGCAAAACAGAGGAAAGCAGAGCCTACGTGATGAGAGACAGATTCCTGTGGACACAGAGCACCTGGATCCAGCCATATAGAAGCCTTTCCAATTGCTTTTCTGTTATCTTAAACTTTACATGAGCTAATAAATTCTCATTCTTCCTTGAGCTGGTTTGAATTATTCTATCAATTTCATTCAAGAGTCTCTATAAATGTAAGCACCTTAGTAATTTCTTCAACAGCTAGCAGTGCCCATAGTGCCTTGGTAAGTCTTTGCCCAGGAGTGTGGACTCCTAAGCAGCAGCACTTACCATAAATATTTTTCATCATTTTGCCGGTGGTTTCCTTACACCCCCACCCAGTCCTAGTACAGGGTCGATGAGAGAGCAGAAACTCCATGAAATGTTTGTTGCATGGGGCAATCATTCTAATTTTCAGTATCCTAACATTGCCTCTGTGTAAGACACAAATGTGTCTTAAATATACGTAGGGCATGAATACTTTTTGTGCCCATTTTTTTCCTTACATTTTGAGTCTTTGCAGAGATTAAAACTTTGAAATAGATGATGCAGAGCATAGATTCCTAAGCCTCAACCCTTTTTGCAAAACTTGAAGGACCAAGCTCAGCCCTCTGCAACAGACCACACAAAGCCTTACTCAAACCTGCTACTCTAATGCTTGACGTCTTTATATTTGTCAATTACTATAATAAGGCGAGACATAAAGGACAGAAGAAACCTTTAAGTGAGCAGCCCCGTTTATCTGTTCTTTTATGTCTCTCCTTCTTGATCGCTTTCTAGTTTGTTACCAAATTCTTAAACAATGTTAGCAATTTAAAAGATGTTAGAAATGGAAATAATTGAAAATGGCTTGTTCTCCGAAGGCTCCTAGTTCATAGTTGTAACAGCTTTTCAACAGCTTCTTGTAGCCATAAGACAACTGCAGTGCCAGGCATACAAATCCTGATCCTGTTTCGGTGGTCAACACCTACTAACTAGTCTCTTACTAACCAAGAAACTGCTGTCTGTCACAGGGAAATTCAATAACCAAGGTGTACATCAGCCCATTGCATCTGAAAGAGCATATTCACTACTTATCACTCAAATGTGATTTTCTTGTTTTGTTTTGTTTTGTTTTGTTTTGTTTTGTTTTGTTTGAGACAGAGCTTTGCTCTTGTTTCCCAGGCTGGAGTGCAATGGTGCGATCTCGGCTCACTGCAACCTCCACCTCCCAGGTTCAAGTGATTCTCTTGCCTCAGCCTCCCTAGTAGCTGGGATTGCAGGCATGTGCCACCACGCCCAGCTAACTTTTTGTGTTTTTAGTACAGAGAGGGTTTCTCCATGTTGGTTAGGCTGCTCTTGAACTCCCATCCTCAGGTGATTCACCCACCTTGACCTCCCAAAGTGCTAGGATTGCAGGTGTGAGCCACCATGCCCAGCATTTTTTTTTTTTTTTTTTTTTTTTTTAGACAGAGTCTTACTCTGTCACTCAGGCTGGAGAGCAGTGGCCAGATCTCTGCTCACTGCAGCCTCCACCTCCCAGGTTCAAGTGATCCTCCCACCTCAGCCTCCCGAGTAGCTGGGATTACAGGCACCCACCACCACACCTGGGTAATTTTTATATTTTTAGTAGAGATGGGGTTTCACATTATTGGCTAGGTTGGTCTTGAACTCCTGGCCTCAAATGATCCACCCACCTTGGCCTCCCAGAGTGCTGAAATTACAGGCATGAGCCACCACACCCAACCTCAAATGTGAATTTCTAACCCATTTGCAAACAACCATCCCACAAACATGACTGGCAGGAGGAGCCTTAATTCCTCATTGGAAGATATTCCCATTTATCTCCTCACAGGTGTCACCGCCACCTGTGAAGCCACTACTTAGTGGACAGAAGCTCAGTGACACAGTGCTCACCACGTTAATTCATTAAGTCCAGGGTCTGCACTGGCTCTGGGCAGCCTGCACCCACCCACTCTGTCACTGTGAAATTTTACTGCCAGTCCGCCTCCTCGGACCACTGGTAAATCTTGGGAGATTTGGGGGCTCTGCCTGGGGCCCACCCTGAGGAGACACCACACTTCCTTGCCACACCTACCGCAGACTCAGATTCATCCAACAAGACCTGAAACAGAAAGTGACAGTTACAATGAGACACCTTATGAGCAGGTGTGCACAGTGCACAGCGAGGAGGCATCTGTTAGTTCTGGACACGCCTCCCACCCCTTCACTGCAGAAGGACAGGCTGGCTGTGACCTGTAGCAGATACAGTATGTAACAGCGTCCCTGACTGTGTCTGGCTGTCAAGACCTGCTGGACTCCTGGGGACCAGAAAGGCTGTAAGCTTCGCCTTTCAGTGTTTGATCTTTTAATCTCAGTAAAATCAAAGGCAGACACCCAAGAGGAAAATAGCAGTGGTACATTTTACTTGGCTGTTCTTAAGGCTCCATGGCTTAGTCCATCCAGGCTGCTACCGCAAAGTACCACAGACCGAGTGGCTTAGGAATAACAACTTATTTCTCATAGTTCTGGAGGCTGAAAGTCTGAGAGCAGGGTGCCCTCATGGTAGGGCTCCAGGAGGGCCACCTTTCAGGTTGCAGAAAGCCATCTTCTCATTATATCTTCACAGAGAGCTCTGTGGGATTTCTTTTATAAGGGTACTAATCCCATTCATGAAAGCTGCACCCTCATGACTAAAACTACCTCCCAAAGGTCCCACACCCTAATACTATCACACTGGGGGTAAAATTTCAACGAGAAATTAGAGAGGGTCACAAACATTCAGTCCGTAACACTTGGTGATACTTACCCAAGGCTGAGCCTCCTGGCTTTGGTGGCAGCCCGGTGGATTACAGTTGTGTATTCCCAATGACGGCTGGAGAAAACACTGCAACCCAAGGATAATGATGAAACGCTGGCCATGGTGGCCTCTGAGGAAAAGCCACTGGCCATTGAGCATTGATCCTGCTTTCAGGATCAAGATTTGAGAATTATTTTTTTAACGCTATTTAGCTCAGTTCTGCTCTGCATATGGTCTCTTGAATCTACTTATCTTTCCCTCACTTGCAGCATTGCACCTGCCCTCGGTGAGGTCAGTTCTTCCTGAGTTAGGTCCACCCTGATCATCAACACCTCCACCGGGACAGCCCCTCCTCTGAATGCACGGAATCAGGCAGACCTGGATTTATTCATGTTACTCTCCTCAACACGTAACATATGTTTGCATCAGGGTCAGCAGGTGGTGAGGGCACTAGAAAAGAGAGAGAGAGAGAGAGAGAGTGTGTGTGTGTCTGTGTAGAGAGAGAGAGAAAAAAGAGTCTATATATATATATATAATATATATATATAAAATAGAAGAGTATAATATATATTGATCATATTATGTAACTGATTCTTCAGTATCTGCATAAAAAATTCTCGAAGCCCCTTCTCGATTCACTACCTGATTCTCCGTCATCACTCATGAAACCTCCATTCCGCTGTACTGCAGCTTGTACTACTCCATTTGCCAGAAAGCCTCCTCTTTTTTATTTACATCAGTACTGGACTGAAAGTGTCTTGAAAGGAGGAATCATTTTATATCCATCTAACCTGATGTTTGAGAATAACAGGGGATTAATTAAATTATTGGATTGACTGATTGATGACTTCCCTTCATTCTTGTGAGACACAGCTCAGAGTCCATTGCTTCCATAGCAGCTCATCACCCTCCTGCCTGCAGGGATCCCTTCCTCTTTTGAATTGGCGCCTATCGGCTGTGCAATCCATTCAGCAACAAACCATGAGATATCATTCTTTCGGTATTGTATTATGCTTTTTGAATTTAAAAAAAAATTGGAAAATGTTTGTGGGTATGTTATTTCTACTTTTTATGAGTTTATGCTTAATCTCTTCAGGGATCATACAATTTTTTTCCCCATCACAATCTCTAAAGTCTCAGATAGGTCTCTCAAAAAGTAAAAATAATATTCCTTCATTATAATTTGCCAAAATTAATTCTAATTATATATATTGTTTAATTATAGGTAATTGATATTCATTATTAATCAAAGCAATATAGGTTTATTTGTGCACAGTAGAGTTTTGTAACCTCACATTGTTTCACACCAGAAAATCAAGCTTTTTCTTTACATCTTTTAGCAATTGTGAATGACACATGAAACATGACATTTTGGTACTAAACTTAGTACTTTAGAGTACTAAATTTATAGTACTAACTATAGTACTATAGTGCTAATTATAGTACTAATTTATTTCTAAATTGAGCGCTTTGTACACATTTTGGAAATTGAACTGTAATTCCTAAGATAAGGAAGATATGTTGTCTAATCAGTCTTTGATATCTGTCCACGTGCATATGAGGATGTATTATTTTGTGTCTCACCTTTTATGATGACTGGCCTCCAAGATGGCTCCTAGGGATTCTTGCCTCCTGGTACTCATGCTCCAGGTAGTCCATAGACTCTTCCCACATTGAGTAGGGCTGGCCTGCATCACCAGTAGGGTATTGTGCAAATGATGGAGTGTGACTTCTAAGGCCAGATCATAAAAGACATTGCAGCTTCTCCCTTGCTCTCTCTTGAGCCACTCACTCTGGGGAGCTACTTGCCATTTCATGAGGACACACAAATAGAGGGGTCCACAGGACAGGAAACAGAGGCTTCCTGCCAACAGCCGGCACTGACTTGCTGACCATGTGAGTGAGCTACTTGAAAGCAGACCCTCCAGCCCCACCACATCTATGGATGTCAGCGGCCTCAACTGTTACTTGACATTATTATTATTATTTTTTTCCGATGGAGTCTCACTCTGTTACCCAGGCTGGAGTGCCGTGGCATGATCTCGGCTCACTACAACCTCCACCTCCAGGGTTCAAGTGATTCTCCTGCCTCAGTCTCCCTAGTAGCTGGGATTACAGGCGTCCACCACCATGCCTGGCTCATTTTTGTATTTTTAGTAGAGACAGGGTTTTGCCATGTTGGCCAGGCTGATCTCGAACTCTTGACCTCAGGTGGTCCACTCATAAAGTGCTGGTATTACAGGTCTAAGCCACCACACCCAGCCAACATCACTTTCTTAAAAGAACTGGAGCCAGAACCATTTGTGTTCCTAATCCACAAAATTGTATGATATCATGCATGTTCACTGTTATTTTAAACTACTAAATTTTAGAGTAATTTGCTCTATTTTACTATATGACTAATACATCTGAGGATAGAAATTTCTACTTAATGTAAATAATAAAAAGAGAAGATTTTCCATGACAAACTAAAACACTGTAAGTACAGATCAAATGAGGTTTGTGAAGAAAAGACCAGGGAAAAATGAGTTTCTTGTAGTGAGATAGATTGAGTGAATTTATATCTTAAATATGAAGAAAATACTTTAAACCTCAAGCAAAAAAAGAAAATAATATTGAAGTATTCATTATCTGAGGTCTTATTGATTTGTTTGGTTTACGAAAAGAATCCAGGATACACATAATGACCATGACAGGTAGCCACAAAAAGGTGAAGTGGTTGCCTGCGTCACTGCCCTAGTCCAAGCCAGTGTTCTCGCCCAAACCATAATACAATAAGAGTCTCCCACTAGTCTCCCCACAATCTCTGCCCCCACATGTCCACACTGAAGCCAGAAATGTCTTTTTAATTTTTTTTTTACTTTTTTGAGATGGGGTCTTGCTATGTTGACCAGGCTGGTCTCGAACTGCTAGCCTCAAGCAATCGTCCCATCTCAGCCTCCCAAAGTGCTGAGAATACAGGCATAAGCCACCCCACCCGGCCCAGAAATGTGTTTAATGTCTGCTGAGTGTCATCATTCCTTCAAGAAATATTCCCTTGCTCCTCAGATGAAGCCCAGGGTCTTGAGCAGGGCCTCAGGACTGCGTGCTGTGGCCCTGCCTTCTCCCCCAGCCTCCATGTTTGCTCTGTGCCCTCCAGCTCTACAGACTTTCTGGAAGTCCCCCAAGTTTGCCATGCTCCCTCCCACCTCTGGGCCTTTGCACAGGCTATTCCCTCTGTCTGGTACACTGCCCCCAGGTGGCACCCCTAAACCACATCCTCCCCTTGAACTCTCCTTGGACTCTCCCTTCCTTATCTCCCAAATCTCTGTGCCAAGGGCAGTCTCTCAGGGAGCCTTTTGCTGATGCCCTCGTCCAGGCAAGGATCTTGGTCATATGCTAGTTGGGACCCTATGCCTTCGTCTCCAAGCTTTGGCTGAATGAGCAATTATTTGATTTTTGTGTCTCCCACAGCTGGCTGTGGGCAGAGCCACCCATACTGGGTTTGTGCCCTGCACAAAGGTGCCCAGTCCAGGTCACTGTCCAATAAAGTCCTGCCTGGGCTCTGCCTAGGTCTGTGTCATACAGTTTTTGGTTTTTCTCTTGGGGAGGTGAGGGGGTGGGGATGGTAATTCATACTGGACACTCCAAGAGAACAGGGATAGCTTCCGATTTAGGGCATCATTGAATCCCCAGCAGTTAGCACAGGGAAGACACTCAGCAAATATTGCCTTAATTAGTTCATTTAGTAATTAAGGGCCAGTTCAGTCAGGACCTATCTTAATTTGAGGACTGTCTAAATGTTTCTTGCCTCTAAGTATCATGTTGCCCTAAATTACTCGTGTTCTATTGTCATCCCTCGAGTATTCCCTAACCACAGATTCCTCTGGGAAGGGAAACACTAAATCAATAACATCTTAATGTGAGTTAATTTACCCAAGATTAAAAAGTCAATTGCTTTACAAGACCCCCAGAAAATAAGGCAAAGAACATGCCAGTTGCAAAGGGGAAGAAAGTTCTAGAAACCTCCCAATTTTTTCCAGGCTTTAAGCTTTTTCTGTGACAAGAAGTAGTCATAATAAATCATAAGCTGTAATTCCTTTTCACTGTAAAATGAAGCGGTGACTTAAAACTAATTATGTTTCTGCCATATAGATGGATCAAGATGTTAACCACCCTACTCCTTTTTCCCATTCTAACTTTTCCATAACGTACTTTCAACCAGGAATGGATCTAAATTTTGGGGGGCCTGAAACTAGTGTAATTCGGGGATCTTATTTAAGAAAAATGTATAAAATTACAAATACAAAATGCCCATGATGATTATGGGTACAAAATACCCACAGATATCCCAACATCACCCAACATGAGAAGAAGTATGAGAGTGGAGTTTTCTCACCAAATTTCGCACAAATATACGACCATCTGAACATAACATAATCACACATGACCATGTAACACACACACCCTTCCCCCAGAGGTTCAGAACGGGCCGTGCATGGAAGGAGCGCTGCAAAATCTGCCTCGGCGTTCCCTAACTCCTGGATCAGAGTTCAGTCTCTTGTAATTCCTGTGGAGAGGGCCCATTTCTTCTTTGATACAGATGTGTCGAATGTCTTTTTCAGACTCCTTTTGTATTGTCATCTGTCTCATTTTTGTTTAGCTCTGTAACACCTCATGCTTGAATCTTCTCACCCACCGGTTGTCTTCACTATGGTCAATCACACAAGAAACACAGAGCCTTTGGTTTCCATCATCTTATTGAGCCCCTCCTATGTACCAGGCTGTGCTAGGCCCTGGGGATACAGCCAAGGCCTGAGGGGCAGGGTCCAAGCTTTCCACTGGTGGTTGCAGGAGAAAGACAATGAACAAATGAAGAATCAAATATTAGGGGGTGAGAAGACAAGAACAGCAGGGAGTGTGGTCAAGAGTGAATAGGTGATCTGGGACAGCCTCTTTGAGAAGGTGGCGCTTCAGTGGGACCTTCGTGACAAGAAAGAAGCAACCATACAAAGCTGGTCAGTTTCATAGATTCGGCAAAAGTTCATTGATTTGTGCAAAAGCAACGAGGCCGTTCAAGGAGCAGAAAGACCGGTAAAACCCCACAAGAAAGTCCAGGCATCAGGGACAAAATGAGTTCGGATTTTATTCCAAGTGCAGTAGGAAGCTTCTGAAAAGAACTGGAAAAAATGATGACATGACAGAGTTACATTTTTAAGTGATCACTCTCGCTACTGTGTAGGGGATGGATTTGTAGCGGGAGCAAGAGCGGAGGCCAGGAAGCTAGGGAGGAGGCCTTTCGATTGAACGATAGGGGAGCTTGGGGCAGAGGTATGCTTTTGGTCACCAACAGAGCCCCCTACGAGGGACCATCCCTCCCTCAACCACAGTTCAGGCATTTGGTAGGACCCTGAGAAAAAACAAAAACAAACAAAAACATAAAACAACTGCCAAATACCTGTCCCGCATTGCCAGATCTGCCTTTCCAAATGCCTTCTCTGGGTACTGTATACACAGAAGGATGGAGGATGAGGGAGGGTAGGGGGGAAGACAGGAAGCCAGCTCATTCCCATGTTTTTCTTTAAAGGTAGAAAAACTGATTTTCTAAATTGGGGGCACAAAATTAGAATGACCCCACGCAGCCCAGCTGTAGAGTTAGGCAGACATAGACTCAAGTCCTAGCTGCACTGCTTATCAGCTCTGAGATCTCACTTTACTTCTCTGTGCCTCAGCTCCTGATCTCTCAATCGAGTTTGTTTATAGTATTTCAGCGGGGATTTAATGAAATCATGCAGGTAAACCACATTGTTTGCTGCTGGGTAAAGCATGGGCATGTTCTTCTTCCCCCACGGGAAAACCTGGCCCAGGCACAGGTTTCTAATACAGTCAGAGCAGATGTCTTTGTTGCCCTTCACTGCGATTCAACCCTGCCACTCTTGAGCAAGCCTTTGAAGCCCATCCAATCTTAACAGAACTGCTTTTGTGGGTGAGACATCTCTAAGAAGTTCAATTGTGTTTTGGACTAAAATCATTTGCCATTCTCCTGCTCCTAACACACAGGTCTCTGTGTGTTGATCTAACCAATTGGTAGTGTTTTGAGTAATACATCATGAGGCCAATGGCGCCTTAACGATGTATTACATTAATATATCATCAAAGCCATGGCATTGTTAGGATATATTACTTTAATACATCATTGGAGTGCCACGGCTTTAATGATGTATTACTCAAAACCATAGCAACAGCTAGAAAGATCAAGATAAGTTTCGTATTTTTAAAACTTCTTCTCAGTAAATATAATTTTTTTAAAGTTTCCACAATAAAATATGTGTTCAAACGAAATACGAGGATGCAAAGTCTCCTGATAAGTAGGTATCGAGATGCTTCCTTGGTCATCCTCCTCCCACTGTCTACTACGTACCTGGCTCCTAAGTTCATTTTAAACTACTTTATCCAAATCTCCTAAAAGTAATATTGCCACTGAAGTTGTGATTCTATGAGTTTCCCAGGGATCTCCAATTTAACGTTACAACTGCACATTTATAGAGCTGTTGTTTTTCCAATGGTAGTTTGAGCATTTTCTACCCACCTTTCCAAAGGACTCCACACTGTCTAGGCCAAAATGTCCTTCAAGACACTCTTGGGCAAGTTTGCTTGTTTAGTGTAATAAGATGTCTGAATCCCTGTGTCTCTAACTTCTTCTTGTTGGCATATCAGGGTGTGTGTGTGTGTGGGTGTGTGTTGTATATAACATTGTATGTCCTCTCTGAGAGACTTCTAACATGTAAGACAGATTTAGAGATAGCATTCACTATTTTTAGCATAGTGAAAATTGACCAAGAAATTAGATTAGTGGAGTTGCACCTATTGCAACAGTATCAGTATCAATAAAAATAGGAAAATGTTTTCGTCCATATCCTCATGACAAATCTTGACTTTCTAACAAAAGTTCCACTCATTTGAAAATGGTTTGAAGAGCAATCACATGCTTCCTGTACTCACTCATGCACACGCGTGCACGCGCACACACACACACACACACACACACACGGGAGAACAAGACCCCAAAGCAAGCCTTCTTAAGAAGACTCTAATATTCTGATACTCACACTCTCTTGAATTCAACTTTTAAAATTTAATTGTCCAGCCTGGGCACCATGGCAAAACCTGTTCTCTATGAAAAATACAAAAATTAGCCAGGCATGGTGGCAAGTGCCTATAGTCCCAGCTACTCAGGAGGCTAAGGTGGGAGGATCACCTGAGCCAGGGGAAGTCAAGGCTACACTGAGCCGAGACCGCGCCACTGCACTCCAGCCTGGGTGACAGAGTGAGAGCTTGTCTCAAAAAAAAAAAAAAGGTTTAATTCTTCAGAAAATTCAGAATTAGTGTTATTTAGGCAGGGGTAATGCAGTTCTAGGCAGAGGTAAGAGCCTACTTCTGAAATTTCTAAGACATAGCTTTATACTGTCAGTGTTTGTCACGTTGTGAAATTTAGAATCACCCAACCACTCTGCAACGTTTCTCTACCATGGTGTCTTTCATTCCTTTCACAGCTTTGGCTCAAATCTGTCATACCAGATTCCTCTCAACACCTCTCGGGCAGGAAAGCCTTTTCTCATTTTGAGTGCCTGACTTGGGAATTGAATTCTCTCTCCCTCTTTCTCTCTTCATCCAGGCTGAAGGACTGCAAGGGAGCCAGCTGCATGAGAATAGATTAGGCGAGAAATGATGATTCAGCACCCACGGCTTCCTGCTGTGTGCTAAATGATCAGTTTAGTCTCAATCAGCAGATAGAGAAAGAAAGGGCCCAGGGAAGGGATAAGAAGGTTCGCCCTGGAAAAGGGAAGAATGCCAAAGATCTTCACATCAGAAATGTGAGATTTGCAATAAAATGGGACTGAAGAAAATATGTGCTGAATGGTTTTTGCAGTTTGTTCTTGAAGGTGACCAGAGGCAGGAAGCTTTGTTACTTACAAACCACAACTAACCACAGAGCTACAAGGGGCCTCTGAGATTAGACTCAATCCCTGATTTTACAAATGAGGCACAGGAAGTGCTGGGTTGCACCTGCGATTCCTAGAGCACTTTTAGAGAAGTTCGCAAATTCCATTCAGTGGCGATCAAACAGGAGCATACATTTTTCTCTGCCCAGAAGGGCCACCCCATCCTCATCATCCGCAGTTGGCCCAAAATGCTCAGTCTAAGTCCCGCCTTCTCCAGGAAGCCTTCCTGACTCTCCCCAGGCTGTGATAACTTCCCCCTGACTCTGATCCCCTCTAATTGTCCCTTCGTTTTCATTATCTGCTACTTTGTATTATCATTTTCCCTTTCTAAGATATATGCACCCAATAGTGTCAACTTCAGAAACTTTAGAAAGGGCACCCTTTGAGGACACAGGCACCCTGCTCCGGGCAGGGAGAAGAGAGTGGTGGGAGCAGAAGGACAGCCTTTGGGTTGGAGGAGCTGGCCTGCGACATGCTGTGTGCTTTCCTTGCAAAGCACCTTCACAGAGCAGCTGTCTAATACGGGGTATCCACAACGGCAGGAAACAAATCATATTATACAATTTTTTTTTTTTTAGACAGAATCTTGCTCTATTGCCAGGCTGGAGTGCAGTGGTGCAATCTCGGCTCACTACAACCTCCACCTCACAGGTTTAAGTGATTCTCCTGCCTCAGCCTCCCAAGTAGCTAGGACCACAGGCACGCACCACCACACCCAGCTAATTTTTGTGTGTGTGTGTGTTTTGTTTTGTTTTTTTTTTTTTAGAGATGGGGTTTCGCTATGTTGTCCAAACTGGAGGGCAGTAGTTATTCACAGGTTCGATCCCACTACTGATCAGCACAGGAGTTTTGAGCTGCTCCATTTCCGACCTGGGCTGGTTCACCCCTCCTTAGGCAACCTGGTGGTCCCCCGCTCCTGGGAGTTCACCATATTGATGCTGAACTTAGTGCGGACACCCGATCAGCATAGTGCACTGCAGCCCAGAACTCCTGGACTCAAGAGATCCTCCAGCCTCAGCCTCCTGAGTAGCTGGGACTACAGGCACGCGCCACCGCACCCGGCTAATTTTTGTATTTTTTAGTAGAGACAGGATTTCACCAAGTTGGCCAGGATAGTCTCAATCTCTTGACCTCATGATCTGCCCACCTTGGCCTCCCAAAGTGCTGGGATTTACAGGCATGAGCCACCACGCCCGGCCCATATTGTACAATTCTTAGTAAAGATTGAAGGTGTTCCTAATGTCATCCTGTATATTTGCCTGGGTCCAGACTTTATGGACAACCTATGTTTGTCATTTGCACAAATGAGGGAAGCTCTGTCATAAGTCCCTGAAATCAGAGTGCAAAATAAAACGTTGGTGTCCCAGAACTTCTGGCTCCTCTTTTCACCATTTGATTATAATCATTTCTTTCTAAAGTTCTAATTTGAATTGGTACTGTATCACTTTTATATATATTTAGGTATATGTAGATATAGTTAGATATGCAGAGATATAGACAGACTGCAGTTTTATCTACCATAAATAATAGTTTAAATTGCACGCTAAAATAAAGACTACAAAATACTTGGTACTTTTCATCTGGACTCTTCAAAGAAAATTAGAAATCAATGGATTTTTCTGGAATTTTTATTAGGAAACATATATTTCTAAATGCAGTCTCCTAAGGAGACTTGTCTTTTTGTATACGCAGAAACTAATAAATACTTCTAGTAAACAAAAGTTCACACTCATCAACAGAAGACCTACCTTAATTCTAACTTTTCCTGCAAACCATTCAGTTACTCATTCAGAGTCAACTGAATTTTCATAAGAAAAGGCATATTCATTGCAAAGCGCTCATCTTTAAATTTGTAAAACGCGTCCTTGTGAGACAACATTTTCAAAAAGGATCTGCCAGCTACTCTATTAACGTATTGCGTATATTAACAGAAGACTAAATAAGTACCGTGGTTTCCCAATCCAGCAAGCCTGCACAATGAATCAGTTTCACTAAACCTAATTCCATTCACCACACCGAATGTGTGCCTTCACCCCTTGAAGTATTTCAACACACTCAAATGCTTGAGAAGAACAACAAGAAAACTGAGTTTCCCGTCAGGGTCAGGATGTTGCATTTTTGCTTCACATACAATGAACAGATTCCTTTCCTTTTCACTTTCCAATGATTGTGTGTGTCAGGCAAACACAAACAATAGGACTCTGTACTTCCGAAATCTCAGCATCGGTGCATACATTAAATGGAACAAAGTGATGCCCACGTGACACTTTTCTGAGGCAAAACACTTCTCCCCAGGAAAAAAAAAGTGGTCAGGCATTATATGTTTCCCCAGTTACTCTTCTTGACCTTCCTTCCTGCTGGTGCTATATCCTTTGTTACCAAGATAACTTGTTTATAAAAGTGCTTGTATCAGTTACTGAAAACAAGTGACACATGATTTACCTGGGGTGTATTACAAAAGTGAATGCCAGGATCGAGCAAGAAACTAAAGAAGACACTGAGTTCTATCAAGCCTATAAAACTGTCACTAGGATACAAGAATTTCCCCAGAGTAAAAGTTTTGCTATGAAAACTACAGATTTGTTTTCTTTTTTCCCAGCCATGAATGTAGAGGAAAACTACAGATTTTAAAAATGTCTTGCCTCTTTTTATGCTCTGGAATCTCCCGTAATGTTACATGGTTTCTGGAATTTAAAAATGGATTCATGGGCTGGGCATGGTGGTTAATGCTTATCCTGGGACTTTGGGAGGCCAAGATCACTTGAGGTCAGGAGTTCAAGACCAGCCTGGCCAACATAGTGAAACCTTGTCTCTACTAAAAATACAAAAATTAGCAAGGCATGTTGGCACATGCCTGTGGTCCCAGCTACTCAAGAGGCTGAGGCATGAGAATTGCTTAAACCCAGGAGGTGGAGGTTGCAATGAGCCAAGATGGCGCCATTGCACTCCAGCCTGGGTAACAGAGTGAGAGTCTGTCTTAAAAAAAAAAAAGAAAAGAAAAAAAGATCCATGTATTACATTATTAAGTGCAGCTGGCACATCTTGTAAAACCTACCCACCTTGCTCCATCCACACTGCACTATGCAATCCCCAAAATAAATTCTGTTCTCATTGGAATCCTGACTCTGGCTTAGGTGATTCACTACCTAGATGCTCTTTTTAAATCCTTTGCCTGGACAATTATTACTTGTAGCTCAAGTCTCAAATTAGGCTTTACTGACCCCAGGAAGCCTCTCTCAATAGCCCAGCACTTGATGAGGGTAGATGCCTTTCCTAAAGCCCACTGCACTTCTCCTTACCATACCATGTATCACCCTTCATTATAAATGTCTGCTTCCTTCTCAAGCCCCCTCCAGGGACTGAGGTTTCTTGGGAACAGGGACTCTATCTTTCTTACCACTATACACTCAGCACTTAACAGTGCTTGGCACACAGCAGACACACTCACTGCATTTTTGTGGAGTAAGTGAACATGATATACTACATTTTTAGTACAAACAATGAGAGGAGTGGGGAATTATTCCTACACAAATAGCGAACCTCGATTAAATTCTGCTCCCCATCATCCAGCATGTTCCAGTTCCCTGTCCTCTCTCCATTCGTTAAAGACACATGGCTCTTTCTTGCCTAAAATTTCATCCACCAGGTCTTCATATGGCTGGATGTTTCTTTCCATTCATACCTCAGCTTAAAGATCAATGGGGCCTCCTCTGGCCTTTCAGTCTAAATGCACCACCTAAGCACTTGGGTATTGTCTCACCTGTCACACTTCTCTGCATGGCTCATATTACTACCTGATCTTATATTTCTACATTTATTGTGTTCCTCCACCATCATTAGAATGTTAACTCAATGATGGTGGAGACTTCTCTGTCTTATTCACAGCTACGCCCCCAGAGCCTAAAACTTCATTGGCACATAGTAGATGCTGAACAAATGAATGAATGAATGAAGGGTCACTGCACTCCAGTCTGGGTGACAGAGTAACACCCTGTCTCAAAAAAAAAAAAAAACAAAAAACATGAGGTCAGGTGTGGTGGCTCATGCCTGTAATCCCAGCACTTTGGGAGGCCAAGGTGGCGGATCACCTGAGGTCAGGACTTCAAGACCAGCCTGGCCAACATGGTGAAACCCCATCTCAAAAAAAAAAGAAAAAAAGAAAAAAAATGTTATATTAAAAGCACCAGAAGGATTTGAGTTTTCCCAGAATATCTCAAATCAACCAACGAGCTCAGAAATTTGTTCTCCTAGGTATTTCCTGGATTGTGTGAGACATAAATGCAATATCTGAATACATACGCCTTCCACTAGGGAGACGTTAGAAATCTGTCTCCTCTTGGAAAATGTCTGCAGGTTCCAGGACCTGGCGCAGCACCCAGGAGACACATTGGCATGAAACTACTGCTCTGAAGACAATCTTTGATGAAGATTCCAAAACACCTCACTTTTGGAACTTAAGAGGAAATCTTCCTCTATCCCTCCAAAAGCATCCAAAACCCTTGAAAGATACAAGGCCTGGGAAAAGTCACTATCACACTCCAGAACTAGTAATGGCACAGTTACCCATCCTAGGCTGAAATGAGTGATATTGCATGGACAGACCTGGATTTGAATCCAGACTCCTCCACCTACTTACTGTGTGAAGCCAGCAAGTTCCTTAACCTCTCAGAGCTACTATCTTTCTCCATCGGTTATAAAATAATGGAATCAGGATTATTGGCAGGGCTAAATGTGCCAAGGTGTATAAAGCCCTTAGCAAAGAGAAAAGGCTTAATCATTGGTGGCGATTGTAATTGTTGCTGTCATTTATAAACAAAAGGGGTTGTTACAGAGATACAGATATCGCAGACTTGAGAATTGTGGCTCAGAACTTTTAGTTATGTGACTCCATTTACAAAAGAGCTACCAAAGAATAGTTCAAAGTCCAAAGCTCAGATTGCTACATGCTAATTCTTTGCCATAGCCCCTTTTGAGAAATCTCTTTGAAATTTTGGGCATATAAGCTAATACGGCATGTTATGAACACCATGTTATTGCTCCTCTAAAAGGAATTATATTGTATATCCGCAGGATGAGACTCACCACTCTTGGGCTATAATTAGTTCACGTCCATTAAGCAGCAGTTGCACAACTTCCTAGTAATTTACTGGTAGCCTAAATTATACGGCTGCTATTTGAAAATGTTTTTGCCTGAGTCATTTTTCCCTCTCAGTCTCACTTAAGTCTGGGTCTCTTAAACTAGAATAGGAGCTAGCTGCTTTCTGCAGATCAGAGAATAGATTCTGAAATCATCCATCTTACAATATCCTAAATGTCACCAACAAGGGAAAGAGAAAGTTTATGTGACAGTCAAGAAAGAGTGTGGCAAACGAATTCACATGGAATTGGCTCTAACAAGACCTTTTCATACCTCCTCAGAAACACAGTTGTAAGAAATATCGTTAGTTTGTATAGGTAAGAAATATTATTAGTTGGTGAGTGACATTTCATGTTACGTTGATTATTAACACATTGATTAGGTACAGGGTACACTGTTGAGAAAGAACATTTAAATCAATGACAGACACTATCCAACTATCTTTCAAGAGAGCAGCGTCACTTTTTAATAAGAAGAAAACAAGAAATGCTAGGATTGATATCACCCTCAGTGCCATTGCAAGAAAATAGATTTTTGAAAATCTTAAAAAGATACATTATGAAAGTGAAAAGCATAGCAATTGTTTAAAAAAGAAATAGTATCATATAAAATGAAATATATTTGCATTTATTCAGAGAATCTAAAGTAAATCAATACTACATAAATTATAGGTACTAGAAAATGCGTGGCAGCTGGTTAACAAAAGAGCATTTATACTACCTTTTTTTTTTTAAGATGGAGTTTCCCTCTTGTTGCCCAAGGTGGAGTGCCATGGTGCCATGTCAGCTCACAGAAACCTCTGCCTCCCGGTTTCAAGTGATTCTCCTGAGTCAGCCTCCCGAGTAGCTGGGATTACAGGCATGCATCACCATGCCTGGCTAATTTTTTATATTTTTAGTAGAAATGGGGTTTCTCCATGTTGGCCAGGCTGGTCTTGAACTCCCGACCTCAGATGATCCGCCCACCTCGGCCTCCAAAGTGCTAGGATTACTTACAGGTGTGAACCACCACACCCAGCTGCACTCACACTATTCTTTAATATGGAATTGAATGTCACCAAAAGCGCAACCTGAAAATTGAGTCAGATGCAAACACACTGACTGTTCTATCTTATCTGTACCCATAAACTGTATCTGATGAATTTTAATGACATTCAAAAAACCAATGGGCAACAATATATTAACCCATCAGTGAAAAGGGGCTGACTGAAGTCAAAGCCCCTGCACTTAAGGGTCAGCTACCTGTTTAGAAAAATACCTCCGAGATGGTGAAGAGGGGACTTGTTCTCATTATTCTCCACCGACTCTGCCACACTTGTACAAGCTTCATTTACATTTTCTTACCCAATTACAGCTTGCTCGATTCCTCACTACAATTTATAGCGAAACTTTACAAAGCTTTTGATCTGTATCATCTTATTAAACTTTTACGAAAAATCAATGGAGTTCCATCATCTCACGAGGCTCTTCCTCACACAGTTGTCAGTATGAGTGGAGAAGTCTATTTATCCCCAAATCTGGAGGAGAGGTACCTAAACTGCAAGAAGTGATTTTACAAGCTCGGGTCCAGTATGTAGGAAATTCTTTTATTTTTCTAAAATCAGCATTTTAAAGAATTGCAACCTGGTAAAAATGAGCCTGAAGGGAAAACAAAAACAGCCAGTTTTTAATCTTCTTTCTTTCTTTTTTTTTTTTTTTAAGACTCGGTCTCACTCTTATCTGCCAGGCTGGAGTGCAATGGCACCATCTTGGCTCACTGCAACCTCTGCCTTTCAGGTTCAAGCAATTCTCCTGCCTCAGCCTCCCGAGTAGCTGGGATTACAGGCGCCTGCCACCATGCCCAGCTAATTTTTGTATTTTTACTAGAGATGGGGCTTCGCCATGTTGGCCAGGCTGGTCTCAAGCTCCTGACCTCAGGTGATCCACTCGCCTCAGCCTCCCAAAGTGCTAGGATTACTGGTGCGAACCACTGCACCTGACAATCTTCTTTCTTTAATGTGCTTATGGGCTCTCCCTAGAATAATGCATCCTTCTCTGGACCACAGAGAACTCAGGAAGCCAAGATGCTGAGACAGCTGAGCCACTCAAGAAAAAGAGAGACCGGCAGATCTGTTCAAAGAAGAGAAAGAAACAGTCCTGGAGCCCAGTGTCCATGGAGCCCTGCTGAGGAGCTCAGATGCATCTGCACCTCCCCGCCTCACCCACCACGTCCTATGGAGAACTGTTTTAAAGGTTCACATTTTTAAAAAAGAAATGGCAGGCTGTTATCACCTTGCCAATCAACAACGTAGACCCTTCTCTTCCTCTGCTTCCTCTCCGAAAGGTACCGGATTGGGTTCCAGAAATTTTTAAACAGAAAATTCAGGCCAATTCAATAACTGAGTAAAGAACTAGTTCTAGAGGCCCAGCTTCTCATCCCGCTCAGATTCACTGAACGGCAAATACTCTGCACAGCACGATTTTCCGCCTGCTCCGCTGAGCCCAGGATCTGTGCCTGAGGCCACCTCTGCTGGGACCCCTACACATGGCTGCCCTGTGGGTTTCTCACACTCAGTTTGTCCAAACTCACCGCACTGTCATCTCCCCAGCTTCTCTATAGATAGCTCAGTGTTATTACTGCCATTCCCCTGGTAACTTGGGCCAGAAATCGGAAAGCCAGCCTAGAATCCTCTTACCTTCCAAATATTGCATGAATCTCTCCCCTCTCCTCACCCTACTCCTGATTCTCAATTCCATCTTCACAGTCAGCACAATAGCCCCCAAAATCTCTCCTATGCTATCACAAATAGCTTCCCAACTGTTCTTTCTGCCTCCCATCTTGGCCATATAAATGCGTAATAAATGCCGATGATCTAGCTGAAAAATGTAATTCTGACCACACACTTCTCCCTACTGCAATCCTTCTGGAACTCCATCAGTATCAGTCACATTCAGGGCAAGGCCCAGCTTCTGTGAGAAACCAAACTTCTCTGTCGTGGGCCTACAGCTGCCATCTCCTGAGAGCTCTGTATATACCAGGCCGTGGGTTTTTGGTTTTCCACATAAAATGCTTGGCAAACATAGGGAATCACAGACTCGTTGCAAAAATGCTTCCCTCTTGAATCCCGGGATTTGGAGACTTCAGCTTGGTTTCTGTTCAGATTGAAAATATAACAAATGGTAAGGAACTCTGAAACTCACACACTGCCTTTCCTTTCCCAATAATCTCTGCCTCCCCTTCGACTTTAAGAACCACAGTGACTTATCAGAGGGAGAAGCAGAATGCCTAAGAACTCCACCAACATGTAAGCCTCAACCTAATGACCCCACAGTTGGCCAAGGCAAAGACTCCAAGGAGATCAGAAGATCCTAAATAACAAGCTAATTTCCTCCTATAAAAATGCAGAAGAGCAGTGTTAGGAACACATGTTGGTGGCAGACAGACCTGGGTTCAAGTCCCCCTCTGCCCTCTACTAAGAAGGACGCCTTGAGCTACCATACTTAATCCATGAGCCTTAGTCTTGTACTTGTAAATGATGATGTTCCGAAGAGTGCAAAATTTGCAAAGGTTACTGGAAAGACTAAATAAGGACTTAACATCAAACCTAGCATAGAGTAAGAACTCAATAAATGCAGGTGTTACTAATATTGTTAACACGAGCTCAATAAATGCAGTTATTACTCATATATTAGCACGTGATCTAACAAGATTTCCTATTAGTTACCATGATTTCCTGTACTCAATAATACCCTTTTTTCTTGGTGAACTATTTTTTATGTTAATTTTCTTTTCTTTCTTCTTCTTTTCTGTTCTTCTGAGACAGGATCTTGCTTTGTCACCCATGTTAGAGTGCCGTGGCGCACTGCAGCTTCAAACTCCTGGGCTCAAGGAATCCTCCCACCCCAGCCTCCCAAACAGATGGGACCACAGGTATGTGCCACCACACCCAGCTAATTTTTAAAATTTTCTGTAGAGTGAAACCCCATCTCTACTAAAAATACAAAAAAATTAGCTGGGCGTGGTGGCACGAGCCTGTAGTCCCAGCTACTCGAGAGGCTGAGGCAGGAGAATTTCTTGAACCTGGGAGGCAGAGGTTGCAATGAGCCGAGGTCGTGCCACTGCACTCCAGCCTGGCACCTGGTGACGGAGTGAGACTCTATCTCAAAAAAAAAAAATTCTGTAGAAAAGCAGTCTCCCTATGTTGCTCAGGCTGGTCTCCAACTTTTGGGCTCAAGCAATCCTCCCTTTTCAGCCTCCCAAAGTGCTGGAATTATGGGCTTGAGCCACCTCGCCCAGCCCCTGTGTTAATTTTCTCAACCCACTCTGTAGCATGCAAGGTAACCTTGCTTGATATAACCAGAGAGTCAAACAAAAGTTAAGATGCATTTTCCAGATGACTCCAGATCCTTTCTCCAAACACCCCTGAAGCTTGACTCTTTTCTGGATTCAGTCTTACCCCTTCTTTTCTCCTCATGCTTCACTGTGTCTTTGGGAAGCTCATCCACTTCCACAGTACGGTGCGCCTTGTGACTTAGCTGTCTTGTTTCTTTTCCTGACAGAATGCCAGTTCTCATTCCCCTATTCGTCTCTCCCTTATGTGTCTAGAGCAGTGGGCCCACCCAGAGCTTGGGAGGTGAGCCTGGTCTTAGGTTAATCTGTCTTCTTTGTCAATGACAGGTTCAAGAACCACAGTGATCTCCTGACCCAGGTAATTGAATCAGAAATGGGCATGGGACCCATGGCCAGTGTCCTGGAAAAGGCTTCTGTGCTTTGTTCTTTCAAGAGAGACATTTAAAAATATGGTCTCTTTTCTGCGGGGCATTGTTGAATGCACCTACGGATGAGGCTTGGACCTGATGGAACCATCGGCTCCCCCAGCCAGAGGGGAAAGCAACACAGAGAAGACATGCAGAGGTCAGAGGACGTCAGAAGAGCAAGGCTGGAGCCCCAAGTGAAATGAGACGGACCACCACCCTACCTCTGGGCCCTTTAATTTTTCTGAGCTGATAAATCTCTTCTGTTCTTTCACTCGTATTTCTGCAATTATTTGCAGCCCAAAGCGTTCTGACTGATGCATATGGCTTCAACTGCCACCCACAGCTGATGAGTTCAAATTTACATCTCCAGCAAGAACCTTCTTCCTAAGCTTCAATCCCATATACCAGCTACTAAGTGACAAAGCACCAACACTTCAAAGAGAAACTGAGCTCAGTATCTTTCTTCAAAAACCTTCTCCCACTCCTACATTCTCGATTTCCATTGATTAACACCACCCCCCACCCAGAAACCCTAGCCAGAATCCTAGGAGCCATCTGCGACCCCTTCCTCTCTGCCAATAGATCTTCTCCCTGCAACCCCCCACCATGTCCAGTGGATCACCAGATCCTGTTGCTTGTACCTTCTACATCATTAATCCATCATTAGCATCTCTTCTGTCCTCATTGCCATTGCCTTAGTAATATCCTCATCATTTCTCCCCTGGATTAATACAAAAGGGTAGTCCATTTCCCCACCCTAGGTTCTCACCATCTAATCCAGAGGTATAACAATAACAGATAACAGAATTCTTGAACATGTGTGCCAGGCACTATGAAAGTATTTTACGTGTATTAATTCATTTAATCCCCATACCAACCCTTCAGATCAGTGTTATACCCGGTATACAGATAGGAAAACAAAAGTATTTAATGTGACAGGCAGGGATAGGACTGGAATCCACGTAGTGTAGTACTTTTTTTTTTTTTTCCAAATAAAAAATATGGAATGCTTCACGAATTTGCTTGTCATATTTGCACAGGGGTCATGCTCATCTTCTCTGTATAGTTCCAATTTTAGTACATGTGCTGCCGAAGCGAGCATATAGTGTAGTTCTTAACTACAAACCTTCCCCTCTCTAATCACATCACTTGATCACCTAATATCCTTCAGGGGCTCCTTATTCTGCTGAAAGAGCCTTCACAATTCAATCCTGCCTTGCTGACTGAACCCCTTTCTCCCTCTTCTCCCACATGCACGAGAGTTCTTTATCTAACTCTTAAAGCACTCTTACCTTCATGCTTTTGTATAGGCTGCTGCCTCCGCCAGAAATTTTTATTCCATGTTATACACACTCAAATGATTAAGTTTTACTAAGACTCATTCAGGTTTCACTTTCTCCCGACTCTTCCAGGTACAGGCTGAATAACCCTTACCCGAAATGCCTACGATAAGGAGTGCTTCAGAATTCTGATTTCAGGATCTTTTTTTTTTTTTTTGATACCAGAGTCTTGCTCTGTCGTCCAGGCTGAAGTACAGTGGCACCATCTCAGCTCACTGCAAACTCTGCCACCTGGGTTCAAGAGACTCTTCTGCCTCAGCCTCCTGAGTAGCTGGGATTACAGACATGCACCACCACACCTGGCTAATTTTTGTATTTTTAGAAGAGACAGGGTTTAACCATGTTGGCCAGGCTGGTCTCAAACTTTTGATCTCAGGTGATCCGCCAACCTCGGCCTCCCAAAGTGCTGGGATGACAGGAGTGAGCTACTGCACCCAGCCTGGAATGTTTTCATTGCACTCCAATGAGCATTTCCTTTGAGGACCATATTGGAGATCAAAAAGTTTTGGAACATCTTGGACTTGGGGTTTTCTGATTGGGGTCGTCAGCCTGCATTAAAAGCCAACACTTAGCGCCTACGTGCTCATCTTACCTTCACACTGCAATGTGAATGCTGTGGCCTCTCCTATTAAACATTAGGCTCCCGTACTGTGATTTACTCCACTGTACCCTGTGTCCCTAGTGAATGGCACATAATAGGTCTAAATAACCGTTCATGGACTGAACAAATGTATTACATTCATGGCTGACCAAAGAACAAAGAAGTGCAAAGTGTCAGAAGCAAAATTAGGAGAATTGGCCAGTCCTAGGAGTTGATCTGTGAACACTACAACTTATTTTACAGCTTCTAACATTTAAAAAATGAATTGATTTAAATGATTTAAAATTACTAAAACTCTGTTGAAACTGTGAGCAGTGAATCAAATAAATCTTACAAAAATCTTTTTAATAAGCAATTGAAAAAAGATAAAGTGCAATAAGGAGTAATTTATTATACTTCTGCCTCCGTGCTACAGTTACTAGGAATCAGGGCTTTCTCAAGTCAACAAACATCTTGGCAGTGAATTGGGAAAGTCAAATTTAGTTAAAATGATATTATCATAAAAAGGAATTGGTCCAGCAAGCCAGTCTTCTGAAACTATTCAGCTCATCTTGATGTACCCTCTGAAGGGAATACAATTTTTCTCTGACTTAAACCTTGATTACCATGGGGAAAAGCCTTAAATGGGATGCCCTTTTGATGATAGATAAAACACGTGTGCTGATGCATCACGCAACATGAGAGTGATTCTCGAAGGATTTCAGTGTTTAGTCATTCTCCGGCCAACAGAGTATCATACGCTATTTTGATGAAACTATGTTTGCAAATATGGCCGATTGTGGAGTACTTGTTGAGATACTGAATTTTTACTGCCTTTTAATCAATTAGCCATATAACACAGAATCATGACAATTCGTGAATAATTTTTTAGAAAAAACAGAGTAGGTAAGCAATACTGTCCAGTATTCTAAATGCAAATAGTTCTAAGCTGTAGATAAGGGGGCAACCTTGGTACAATAAGGGCTAACAGAAAAAGATCTACAGATGAGGGGGTAAGTAAGTTGGGGGAAGTAGCCAAATCATACAGTATTAGACCTAGAAGACCCCGCAGATCCCAAGCCTTTGATTACTAAATACATTCTCAAGGCCCAGTAATAACAACAAGCCACCATAATATTCTAGCTTCAAGCTTTAATTCCATAAAATCTTATATTTGGACTTGGATGTGTTTCAGCCCTAATAAAATAAGTGTTAGAATGTGTGGAAAAAGGCAAAGTTAAAAAAAAAATTTAAGAAAGAAAGAGAAAAAAGATAAATGTTGCATTTTTAATTCTTTGCAAAGCCACTAAATCTTTGGTGTTTTTTTTTTTTTTTTTTTTTTTTTTTGAATTTTAAATGGATATAAAC
>CAUYLG010029284.1:0-17937 GCA_963573385.1 Cacajao melanocephalus
CCTGGGCAGTAGAACAAGAATCCTGTTCTCTCTCCCTCTTTTTCTTCCTCTTTCTTTCTCTCATACATTCTTTTTCTTTCTTTCTTTCACTCTCACTTTCTTTCCTCTCTTTTTCTTTCTTTCAAAAAAAAAAAAAAAAGATTCTCCCTTTTTGGTTATTCAATAAAATTACAAATGGTGTGGCAAAGTACTAAAATTCCTTAGGCTTTAGCATTCTCAGAGTAAAATATTTTTTAAACTAACCATTCTATGGGTTATACATAATATATTTGGAATAGAGAATAATGTAGATCCATATCTCAGGTAATTGAGTGCTTAGACTTTATGAATTCCTTCAGTAGAATGTGTCATTATGTTTTTGAATACTGTATATGTTATGCTAAAGCAGTTCTCTCCACCTGGTTTGGTTTTAACTTTTTTGGATTGTGAAATAATGAACTAGAGACCAGTATGACTGGTCTATAAATATATCTATATATTTTTTATTGATATATTGATTCAAAACTATCTCAGAGTTTACTGAATCTTAATCCCTGTGATATGCCCTAGTAGGGGGAAAACACATGAGTAAATTATGTCTGTGCTTTCAGGTATATTATAGTCTCCCTGTGAGAAAAAGCATGTAATAGTATAGGATTATCTGTTCTGGATTCTTTGTAAAACTAGTACTCACCAACACTTCAACTTCTTTGTTTTCTCTTTACATGTTCCTTTGAAATGAAGGAATTTTAAATCTGGGAAGTACATTTATAAATCAGTGGACTCTTCCACACACCATACATGTGCTGAGGTCCTTTAATGCAACCAAGATTTACCAATCACTGATCTAGAAAGAGTAGGCTATGAAAATGAACCAGTGAATGCATTATCTGGAGCTCTAATTTATTTCATTTCCTGTCATAATTTATTCCACGGTTTGTTAGGACCTTTACCAGAGATTGACTTGGAAGTGAAGAAAGAGCAACCAAAAAAACAAACAAAAATCATTGTTATTGTTACCCACACAATGGGTAGGTTCTGTTGCTTGCCAGGTATCAACCCAATAACCATAACTTAGGAGGATTTAGCAAGGGGATTTTATTGTGCCAGGTAAGGAGAACACCACGGGTAGTTCTCAAACCCATGTCTCCTTCCGCTGGGAGCTAGGTCAAGCTTTATAAGAATAGGGTAATGAGGCGTGATCGGAATGGATCTTGCAATGACCTGATGTTGGGAGGAAGTATCCAACTGAACTCTGCCATGATGGTGATGCCGGAACTCAATCTGATTGGATATTGGATTCTGTCATGTGGTGTCCCTTCTTAATTCGGTCCCTGCTCCTTGGCAGGGCACTGTGGTTCCCCTTGTAGTTATACACCCAGTTCATTTGAGCATACTCAGGTTATCTGACCTGGGGGTCCATGACAACTAAAAAACAATGCACAACTTTGTTATATAAAAGCCGACCCAGATTGGTCTGGTGCAGTTACATTATTTCACAAGTTGAGAATAATGCAAATTACAATGGCCAAAGTAGCTGAAACCAGAATCCAAAATAAATTGTTTGAGATTCCAACTATTAGGGCTATTTCTGTGCTTCAGTCATACCTACTTTACCTGTCAGAGCACTGTAGCATAAATGAGCATAACTTATTATCCCACTCCTGCACTAGGTTATGTGACTTTCAAACCACAGAAGCACTTATGGCCTAGAGAATGATATTTTTATGTTAGTATGTATCTGTGCTAACAATTATTATCACGTCCAATTGATAAAAAAAATACGCAAAATTGAAATGTCATCTGGACATCAGGAAAATAACTACAATGAAGTCAAAGATTTAATCAACTAAGGTTCTTTCTAAATCATCTCAGTGAATCATGGGTCCATCTGAATCTCCTCTTCACGTACTACCCGCACCTTAGAGATGTTATCTTCCCAGCTGCAGGGAGAAGCTCTCTTTACTGCAGGAAAAGTCTCATTATCCTTAATACTAAAAGCAAAGAAAAATAACCACCTTACGCTTATTACTGATGCCATTAGTGTTATGGGAAGCTAGGTGGTTGTTACAATATTTTTCATCAGAGCTCATTTCTTTCTGTTCCCATCAAGTATGCCTTTATTAAACCCAGAATGGCATAGTTCATTGAACATAAAAATCATTAGGCACCATTTACAATCTTCTGCAGATTGTTTTCAAAATGCACTGGATTATCTGAAGTGACTTGTCCAGTGTCAAACAAAAAATAATTTGAAAAAAGCTACCAAAGAATTTTATTTCTATGATTATATAAAAAACAATATATTCTATTCGTATTTCTTTCTTTGGACAAAAGCTGGCTAATGAAACCCCTTGTTTATCATAGACATGGTAATGAATGCCAAAATAAGATTTTAGATAAAATAGATAATAAAGAAATACTGGGTGGGGTGGGAAATTAGCAATACTACAAAAAACATGATAAATTGAAATCTAACTCTTATAACATAATAGCTCACCTGAGTGTTGGGATATCTTATGTGTCATGAGCCTGATAAAGCTTTTTTTAATCTTAGCTGTCCTGTGTTTAAACAAAACAGATCACTCTCAGGAAAGATGAGCTCTATTTTCTAGTCAGTGCAGTATAAAAAGGAGGTTCATGTAATTTTTTCATTTCATTCTCCTTCTGAGGCGAACTCAGTACAAGGATATTTTCATGGGAATCCATCCAGTCTTTAATGACCATGACTATTATTGATACAAACAGGAATGTATTTGTTCACAAAAAGGTTGGTTTCTGCTACAGAACTATAAAATAGAGTGTGTGGATTGCATAAAAACCTTTCTTGCCCTAGCTGTAGGTTTCTTTTCTAGTGGTGCATCCTTTAATTTCAATTTTTCTATACAACAGTGTTTTAACTAATATGATTTGCACATATTTTTAAATTTAATATTTGATGTTTCTAAATGTTTTTATTTTACTTATATAATTATGACCCTAAGGGGTTAATAGGTTTACTTACTGCCCTCAGAGTACAACGTTCAATGATTAGCCTCTGTTTATGATATTAGTCACAATTGTCACAATTAATTTATATTTATTGAATGTCTATGTGATGGTTAATATTGAATGTCAACTTGATTAGACTGAAGGATGCAAAGTATTGTTTCTGGGTGTGTCTGTGAGGGTGTTGTCAGAGGAAATTAATATCTGAGTCAGTGGATTGGGAGAGGAAGACCCACTCTCAATGTAGGTGACACCATCCAATGGGCTGCCAGCACCACTAGAAAAAGCAGGTGGAAGAAGGTGGAAGAAGGTAGGAGAAGCTGGCTTACTGAGTGTTTCCATTTTCATCTTTCTCCCATGCTGAATGCTTCCTGCTCTTGAACATCAGACTCCAGGTTCTTTGGCCTTTAGACTCTAGGACGTACTCTAGTGGTACGCCAAGAGCTCTCGGGCCTTTGACCACAGACTGAAGGCTGCACTGTAAGCTTCGCATGAAAGTTTCCCAAAACTTATCCTGAAGAAAGTCCTCCTACTTCCCAACTCCTGTTGATGAATGTAAAGGTTATGGAGAAGGGAAGAGGGAAACTCAATTATGATGAGTTCATAGCAGGTGGTATACACTGTGTCACCATATTTGCCTTCAAAAGCCCTGCAAGCTGTGTGCTAACATTCCTTTCAAACAGAGAAAAGTCTGAGATGAAGTCCAAGCCACTCTGTACTCTTGACAAAGTTGTATCACCATGACAATTGTAGCCACACCTAAAATGTGTTATTAGAATCTTCCAAGGCTATGCATATTTAATTGGAAAGTGATATAGGAGATTTTTTAAAAACACATAGACATAAGAATTAGAAGACTGAGTTTGAATTCAGCCCATACCTCTTATTATGTCTGTACTGTGTGACAATTCACTTCTTAATATTCATGAATTTCAATGTTCTCCATTTATACATGGGGTTAATGATAATATATGTATTATTATTAGAGCTAAATATATTGTATTAGGCATTAGAATTATTAAAAAATGTGGGCCGGGTGCATTGGCTCACGCCTGTAATCCCAGCACTTTGGGAGGTCTAGGTGGGCGGATCACGAGGTCAAGAGATCGAGACCATCCTGGCCAACATGGTGAAACCCCGTCTCTACTAAAAGTACAAAAAATAGCCGGGCATGGTGGTGAGTGCCTGTAGTCCCAGCTACTTGGGAGGCTGAGGCAGGAGAATTGCTTGAAACCGGAAAATGGAAGTCGCAGTGAGCCGGGATCGCGCCACTGCACTCCAGCCTAGCTATAGAGTGAGACTCTTTCTCAAAAAAAAAAAAAAAAAGTAATGAATATATACTAACCTCTTTGTCTATTTGACTGACATATAAATATATAAATGACAGGAATGGAACAAGTAATTTCCCCCACAACAGGGTTTTCCAATCAGGAAATTTTATACATAAATTATGTATCTTATGTATAATTATATATTACACATAATTTACTTATATAAATATAAATTATGTGTAATATACATTAATATACAGAATATATAGTTTATTATATAGGATATATGATATATATCAGTGATATTTATTCTATATCTATATCTTTTTAATAGCCATTTTTCTTATACATTTTCAATGTATTCTAAGTTAAAAAGTCAAATAATTTGCAGACATAAAAGACAAAGTTTTATTCTCCTATTAACTTCAAGATCCATGTTTTTTCCTACAGAGAATCAGAGCAAATATTGTGAGGAGGTTATAAAGTTGGCTTTTGCCAGGATCACACTTGAGAATTGCCTGCTGTAGAATTTCTATACACACAGGTCACAAAGATCACCCGTAATCATATAAAAACAAAAATTCCTTTCCAGGCTATATAACTAAATCTGCCATTTGCTTGCGCACTTTGTCTTTGCTGACTACTCAGGCAAATAATACACTTAGTCTCTCAATCGTAAGAAGCTCAACGTCTTCTAACTTGACTTAAACTCTCAGACTGTCTTGACATAGATTCTCAGTCTATGTTGGAATAAGTTAGAGGATAAAAAGAAATATATAAAATTAGTCACTTTTCTCCCCATCATTTATAGCCATAGAAGTTGTTTATTGTCATAGCCAGTCTTTAAATCTGAGCTTCTTTCCTCATAAACTGGTATTTGCTCCTTCTCTTATACTGCTATGAATCATAATGCTATTAGTGAAGCAGTGTCATTGTCTGGGGTAAATACCCAAGGTCTTTCATCTCATGCCAAGAAGATGAAAGACACAGACACAGGAGGACTGAGTTTAGGAGTAGAGGTTTAATAGGCAAAAGAAAGAGAAAGGAGAACAGCTCTCTCCCTTTAGAAAGAGAGGGGCTTCCAGAAGGGAAAGTTGGCCCATTGTGGATTGCACTAGACTTTATAGGTAGGCTTGAGGGGGCAGTGTTAGATTTACATAAGGCCCAAAGATTGGTTCAAGCAGGTGTGACTTCTGGGAACAAGCAGGGAAGGCTGATTTCCCCACCCAAATCTTATTATGCAAATAGGGTATTTGTCTGGCCAGCACAGTATTGTCTTCTCCTTACTCTACAGGTGGTTTGGCAAAGAGAAGGGAAGATGGAGCAGCCATTTTGAACATGGCTAGTCCCAGGTAGTGTATTCCTGTGGGCACAACTGCTGGCATTCCCCCCTGCAAGCTCCCAGCTTGCTTGTCTGTGTCTGCAGCTCAGTTTTACAGACTGCTCTTCATTAGGAAAGAAAATGATTTGGGGGCTGCTTTTCATTAAACAGCAAACCTTACCAAGGACTCCCATGCCCTCACTATCTGCCTAAATGAATGCTTCTTAACTCCTGTATCATTAGGTTGGTGTAAAAGTAATTGCAGTTTTTGTCATTTTAATGACTCTATTTCCAAATTTGGTCACATTCCAGGGTTGTAGGTATTAGGACTCTAACATATGAATTTGGAGGGTGTGGATTTTATTCAGCCTGTAGCAGTTCCCATGTCTGTAAGGTGTTGCTGTGATTAAATGAAATGCTGTCTAAGAAAGAACATGCTACAAACCACCAAATAAGGACCAAAATCATTAGCAATAATTGCTACTTCTGACATTTTATTTCAGAAGTAATGTCTCTTGATGATTTTTATTATAGCAGTATCAAGGTATAATTTTCACACCATAAAATTCACTGTTTTAAAGTATACAGTTCAACATGATCTTAGTATATGCAGAGTTGTTCAATCATCTCCACAATCTAATTTTAATATATTTTCATCTCTTCCTAAAGAAACCTTATACCCATTAACAATCACTGTTCATCCCCGTCTCCCCTTAGGTTCTGAAAACCATTGATCTAGTTTTCTATCTCCATGAATTTGCCCATTCTAGACATTTCCTCTAAATAAATTTGTCCATTCTGGACATTTCCTCATTTTCTTATAATCTGTGGTCTCCTTTCACTTGGTGTATTTTCAGGTTTGTTTATGTTGATGTATAAGTACTTGTATTAGTCTGTTCTCAGGCTGCTAATAGACTGGGTAATTTGTAAAGGAAAGAGGCTTAATTGACTTACGGTTTCACATGGCTGGGAAGGCCTCACAATCATGGTGAAAGGCAAAAGAGGAGCACAGTCATGTCTTACATGATGGCCGGCAAGACATCGTGTGCAGGGGAACTCCACTTTATAAAATTATCAGACTGACTTACTACCGTGAGAACAATATGGAGGAAACTGTCCCCAGGATTCAATTGTCTCCACCTGGTCCAACTCATGTAACACATGGGATTGTTACAATTCAAGGTGACATTTGGGTGGGGATATAGCCAAACCATATTAGTACTTCACTGATTTTTATTGCCAAATAATATGCCATTGTATGGATAGACTACATTTTGTTTATCATTTATCAGTTGATAAGCATTTGAATTGTTTCCACTTTTTCACTATTGTGAATGACGCTGCTGTGAACATTCATAAAATTGTTATATAGACATATGTTTTCATTTACTTCTCTTCGACCTATACCTAGGAAGTGAATACATGGTTCAAAGGTAACTCTATGCTTAACGTTTAGAGGAACTGCCGCTCTGTTTTCTAAAATTGTTGTACAATTTAACAATCTCATTAGCAATATGTCAGAGTTCCAATTTCTTTACAACCTTGCCAAAATTTGTTATTGTCTATCTTTTTTATTTTAGCCATCTTAAAATAAAATAAGCATGAAGCAGTGGCTTATTACGATTTTGGCTTACATTTTCCTAACGACCAATGATGCTGAGCACTTTTCTATGTGTCTATTGACAACTTGTGTATCTTATTTGGAAGAAGATCTATTTAGATCAATTAGTCATTGTATAACAGAGTTACCTTTTGTTATTGAATTTAATCTTTACATAATCTTTATGAATCTCTTATGAGACATAGATTTGCAAATATTTTTACCTAGTTGGTGAGTTAACTTTTCACTTTCTTAATGACATTCTTTGAAGTACAAAGTTTTCTAATTTTGATGATTGTAGATCATCAATGTATCTATTCTATCTGATAGATACACATAAATTCTATTTAATAATGGTGTACTGACCTTTGTATATATTGCTGGAATTGTTGTCCCATTATTTTATTGAGGATTCTGCATCTATATTCATAAGGGATGTTGGATACATTGTAGTGGATACATTGTAGTCTAATGTACTATTTGTGTTGTTGTTTGTGCTTTTGGCATCGTATCTAAGAAAACGTTGCTTATTCCAAGGACAAAAATATTTACTTTCACATTTTCTTATCAGATTTTTATAGTTTTACTTCTTACATTTGGGTTTATGATCTATTTTGAGTTAATTTTTATATATGGTATGTGGGAGGGTCCAATTTTGTTCTTTTGCATATGATACTCATTTGTCACAGCACCATGTGTTCAATAGACAGTACTTTCCCAATGGAGTTGTCTTGGCCTCTTACCAAAAGTCATTTGACCATAAATTAAAAGTTTATTTCTAGAATCTTATTTCTATTCTATTGATTTATATTAGATGTCTATCCTTTTGTAAGTATCACACCTTTTTTTTATTCCTGTAGATATATGTATGTAGTTTTAAACTTGGGAAGTATAAATCATCTAGCTTTGCTGATTTCCAAGATTGTTTCAGTTAGTCTTGATCCCTTGCATTTTCATATTCATTTTAGAATTTGCCTGCCAAATTCTATTTTTAAAAAGCAGTTTGGATTTTGATAATCACATTGGATCTATAGATCAACTTGTGGAGTACACTCTTTTCTAGAAATATTAAATCATCTGATCCATAAATATGAGATGTCAGTTCATTTTTAAGTTTTCTGTAATTTCCTTTCATAATGTGTTGTGTTTTATTATCAAATGGTTACATGTGTTTAAGTTTCTTCATAAATATTTTAGAATATTGACAATTAAAAATTTTCAAGTTCATTTTTGAATTTTCCATTGCTAGTATGTAAAAATATGTCTATTTTTAAAATATTGAACATGTGCCTAGCTGCCTTATTGAACTTGCTTAATAGCTCCAGTAGTTTGCTAGTGGGTTTCTTACATTTTATTATGTGCAAGATCGCATCATCTGAAAATAGAAGTACTTTTATTTCTTTCTTTCCAATCTGGACACTTTCTTTTTTTTAAACTTGTATGGTGCCTTGCATAGACTCCAGAAAAATGTTGACTAGAAGTGAAGAAAACAGACATCCTGCTTTTCTTTCTGATCTTGGAGGAAGAGCACTCAGTTACCCCACTGAATATCGTGTTATGTGTGAACTTTTCCTACATGCCATGTATCAGGCTGAAGGAGTTTCCTTCTATTGCCAGTTTGTTCATATTTTTATCATGAAAGGGTGTTTGATTTTTTCAAATGTGTTTTATGCATATGTTGACATAGTTACGTGTTTTTTGTTCTTTAGTCCATTTAACATGGCGTATTGCACGGATTCCTTTTTAGATGTTAAGCTAACTTCACATTCCAGGGACAAATTCTATTTGATAATGGTGTATGGACCTTTGTATATATTGCTGGAATTGTTCTGTTATTTTGTTGAGGATTCTGCATCTATATTCATAAGGGATATTGGATTATAGTTTCTCTTGATAGTTATAGTTCAAATTTTATGTAGATCTATATATCCCTCAAATCACTGAGAAATCAAAAACATTTTCATTAGACTGCAATATTGTATCTACATAACAAAATCTGATGCTTCATTTTACTATCCACATACCTCATTTTATAGCACTTTTCTTTATTATACTTTTCAGATATTACAGTTTTTACAAATTGAAGGTTTATGACAACTCCCTCCAGGAAGTTCATTGGTGTTATTTTTCCAATAGTGAGTACTCACTTCATGTCTCTGTGTCACATTTTGGTAATTATCACAATATTTCAAACTTATTATCATATAATATTTATATTATTTCTATGATCAGGGATCTTAGATATTAATTATTTTGGAGTGCCATGAACCATATCCATGTAAGACTACAAATGTAGTAAATGTTTGTGCTCTGACTGTTCTCCTGGCCAGCCATTCTCCCACTCTGTCTGTCCCCTCAGGCATCCCTATTGCCTGAGACAATTTTGAAATTAGGCCATTTAATAACCCTATAATGACCCCTAAGTATTTCAGTGCAAAGAAGAGTAGCATATCTCTCATTATAAATCAAAAGCTAGAAATGACTAAGCTTCTTGAGAAAGATATGTCAAAAGCTGAGATAGGCAGAAAGCTAAGCCTTTTATGTCATGTTGTGAATGCAGAGACGGTTCTGGATAGATGATCAAACTAGCCACAACCTTCCTTTAAGCCAAAGCCTAACCCAAAGCAAGACTCTAACTCTCTTTAATTCTGTGAAGGCTGAGAGAGGTGAGAAAGCTGCAGGAGAAAATTTGAAGCTAGCAGAGGCTGGTTCGTGGGGTTAAGGAAAGAAGCCATCTCTATAACATAAAAGTATAAGATGAACCAGCAAGTGTTGATGGACAAGCTGCAGCAAGCTCTCCAGAAGATCAAGCTAAGATCTTTGATGAAGATGGCTACTATAAACAACAGATTTTAAACGTAGGTGAAACTGCCTTCTATTGGAAGAAGATGCCACTTATTGCTAGAGAGAAGTCAACGTCTGGCTTCAAAGCTTCAAGGGACAGGCTGACTCTCCTTTCAGGGACTACTGCAGCTGGTAACTTTCAGCTGAAGTCCATACTCATTTACCATTCTGAAACTCCTAGAGTTCTTAAGAATTATGCCAAATCTACTCTGCCCGTGCTCTGTAAATGGAATAACAAAACCTGCATTACGGCATATCTTTTTTATAGCAAGGGTTACTGAATATTTAAAGCCCATTATTGAGACTTACTACTCAGAAAAAAAAAATATATCCACAGAAACCTATTTCAACATGTTTATGGAAACTGAAAATCAAAGGCCAATGTGCCAGTTGTTTCTTTGAGAATCTCATGAACAAGATTTCTGAGAAAGGCTTTTTCACAAACACTGATTTAATGTAGTTATTTGAAACAATGCATCGGCTTTCTTCTTTAGTTTCCATCCTCTTTCCACTACAGTGTCTTGTCTTAGGAGGTAGATTAAATATGTCTTTAGCATCTTCTCATTCTCCCTTCTCTCTCCTTTCTCTTAAGTCTTAGCAACCCATTTATGGGTTCGAGTCCTACTCTTTGCTCCATCCTTATCAGATCTTGCTCTCAATCTCCCAAACTATTGGTGGATTTTCAGAAATTAACCTTAGGTGTAAATCTCCCTGCTATATCTGCATTTTATTAGAGAATTCTTTGGAAAGTGAAAATAACAGCCTGCAAGGAATGAATTATAATGTCAATTTTTGGGCATAATATTCGATGGCGGGGAAACTGCTTTTGATGGGGAGTCCTATTTATGCCTATAAAACCACACTACCTTGGGCAACGTTAAGGGTAGATCAGGTGGTTTGGTTATATCTGTGAGTTACTTTAATGCCCTCTATGGCTCATGGATGCTAGTGGCTGTAGTGTTTGTTCTCAATCAAGGAAAATCTGATCAAGAATTAATGAGTTACAGGGAAAAAATCTCAGAGACCATGAACTATACAATTCTATACTGGATGGAGGAGTGTTGGGAAAAAAATGCAACATCCTATTATCTAATCTTCCTTGAAAATCATGTCTACTTCCCTTAAATTATATGACAGAATGGACTGAAAGCAGCAAGTTTGGGTTTTTTGTATCTTACTTGTTTGCTTGCCTATTGGGCTGTTAGCTTCTTAGTAACCAATTCTTTGTTCTGAAGAGTAGAATTAAGAGTATCCTTCATCTACAATCTAAATTCAACAATGGTTGACACACTGTATATTTTTCTTCCTAACAACTTTGTACTCATGAAACGATTGCAGTTTTACTCATCTAAGACTCCGTGTGGAACTCATACTTTACAAATGAGGAAAACAACCTTAATTTAGAAAAGATACAAGCCAGAGAATTAAGAGTACTTCACACATCTCTTCCACCCCAGAATTTCAGGAAAGCTACCAAAGCAATAACAACAATCAAGATAAACTCATATTATACCTTCTAGTTGACAAATTCTTATCCCTCTTTTCGGGAAGATAAATCAATAGCTCAGAAAAGTTTATTCACTTGTACAAGGTAAGAGAAAGATGCAGGACTGTGAATTTGATTTATGAAACTGATCAGAAAAAAAATCCAAATGTATTATATTCCCTGTATCTAAGAAAAGGCAACTGTGAGAGCTTTAAAACTATAGTATCTGGCTATACTTCTAGTCCAATGTTGACCACTCTAAATCATACCATTTATCTAAATGTTAGATCTATTCACGTTTCATGTCCTGAAGGACCTTCTGCTTTTGTCCCTAATTTTATTTATGACTGTATACCAGTCTTATTTCCAAATGTGACTACATTGATTACCTTAGCTCTTAATATCTCTTCAAAAACAGAGTCTGATATCCCAACAAATGTATGTGGTATGGCTAATTTGCTTCCAGTTTTCGGCTGAGGCCATTTCCTCACATCCCTCTGGCTTTGTTGTTTTCTTTCAGAGTTTAAATTTTCAGTGAATGCATGGGGCCAAATATCCCACCTTTATCCAGGCATTTAGTTCCCACTGACTTCAGTGGAAAGGCCATGGGAGGACTGAAGGCAGCATTAGCCCTGAGAAAAACTCATAAATGGACCAGCACGTCCAGGTGATCTTGAAAGCACCTTTAGCACTGTGATAGAGATATTAGGAAAGACAGGATGGATCATCAGAGGGATTTTCTGCTCTCAGATGCGACTAAAACAAGAACTGCGCCAAACGGCCTATTTCTTGCTTTAAGGAACGTTAGCAGCAGAATGGGAAAGACTTGAAAGAATTTCTCAGCTGCAAAATTTCACTCCAGGGACTATTTCTTTGAGTAGGCTCCGGCTACTTAAATTGAAAATGAAATTAAGCATTTTCAGAGGTTTTTCTATTCCTCCCCTGCCAGCATCTCCCAAATCTCCTGCACTAGCAAATGAGGTGCTTGGTAAAATATGGCCTTGAAAGACCTGCCACCCTCCTTCCTGCTAGTGTAGTGGCTATTTATTACCTTTCATTCAAAGCTGTCATACACACTTTCTCCACTATGATATAACTTGGAGTTTTTAAAAAAGAAATCTTAAGATTGAACTGATAGACAAAACAATGACTCAGCTGAAATTTCTAACAATTTCAGACACAATGAGTGTAAGTGACAAGATGAGTCAACAAAGGATTCTCTCAGAAGTTTGGGATCAGCAGCAAACAATGCATTATATTAAGCACTCACATATTCATGTGCCCTAGCTTCCATCTAGTTGTATTTCAAGACAATGCTCCCATTTAAAAAGTCTTCCAGACTTTTTGACCGTTCCCTAACAATCTCCAATTGCATGAGAGATTAATAGTTGACTCTTAAGGTAGTTAGAATAAATATACATAAAGTAAATGTTTTAAGATCTACAAACATTATCTTATATTCTCTTCTCAGTAAATATGATTTAAAAAAGCAAGAAAATCATTTTTATCTATATGATATGAATTTCTTGTACACAGGCACATTTCTTTCCATAATGTTCTTTTATACTTAGAATAAAATCCAAATTTTAGAATAAAATAGAAATTTCTTATGATTTAAATGGATTGTTTTACATGAAATGGTTCCTGGCAATTTATTCTCTATGACTTTTCTCCTTTCTAAATCTTCTAACCAATTTGCTGCTCCTCAGATAAGCCAAACTTGAGGCCTGTGGCTCCATATACTTCGTTTTGAATTCTACTCAAATATCATTTCACCAGCAAAGTCTTCTCTGACTGTATGATTTTAAAAAGTATATTTCTACCAGCCTGTAACCCTGCCTAATATTTTTAAGTAAAGTGGTAAGTGCTGAGAAGACATGTGCTATTTCTGAAACCTCTGCTCTTAGACCAGGGTATATAGAGAAAGTTTAACACATAACTGTAAAATGACTGTGTTTGTGAATCTGTGAAGTCATTATTCTACTATTTCACAATCCAGATTGGTTGACTGTTTTCTTATGAGTGGTTAGGTTAAACATTTTAGGGGCGACTACGATTTGGTGACATTGTGTATACTTTCCATTGCTTCACATCAGAAGACATATCAGTTTGTCCTCATAATTATTAAGATGGCGATGGCCAGAAAAGTTCTCTTTTGTCATTATTGCAAGAAATTAATGCAGTGATACATTAAGATGGTGTGAATATTCTGTTCCTCAACAACCATTCAAAAGTTGAGTTCAACATCCTTTGACAGCCCTTGCTATAATCAATTACTATATTTGTGGTTGCAAAAGGTGGTTTATTTAACTCTTTATGTTTTAGCTAATATTTTTCTGCTCTCTCTCTCCATCTTGCTTTCTCCTTTTAGCTTTTCATTGCTCTTTTCCTTTTCTTTATATTTTTGAGCATTCCAGGGGCCTCATGGAGTCTTTTGTATTTTGTTTATTGAAATCTGTTTTTTTTTTCAGTGCTTTTATTGTCTACATTTGGCTAGTGAAAGTGCCCTTTTGACATGTTCAATTAACTTATTCTTTTTTTTTTTTTTTTTGAGACGGAGTCTCACTCCATCACCAGGCGCCAGGCTGCAGTGCAGTGGCGTAACCTCGGTTCACTGCAACCTCCGCCTCCTGGGTTCAAGCAATTCTCCTGCCTCAGCCTCCCGAGTAGCTGGGACTACAGGTGCACGCCACCATGCCCAGCTAATTTTTTTGGATTTTTAGTAGAGACGGGGTTTCATCATGTTGTCCAGGATGGTCTCGATCTCTTGTCCTCGTGATCCACCCGCCTTGGCCTCCCAAAGTGCTGGGATTACAGGTGTGAGCCACTGCCCGGCCAACTTATTCTTTCTTTTTCTCCCTTCTTTTTTTTTTTTTTTTTTCACTTCCCTGCTAGCACAACAAGATGTTGGAATCTCAATTTGTACTTTCTCTAACCCAGTCCTAGTATTAGCCATTTGTCCATGGAACTCTAGTTCTTAGAAAATAGTATTTGTTTAGAAATGAAGATCTCAAAGATTACTGTGTCTATTGTTACTGAACCCTTATGCTTCTAGACAACTTAACTGAGTAGAGTTAAGAAATGATGTATAAGATAACAAGATTAAACTGATACCTCCAAATCCAATCTAGTACTAAAGAGCTTTCTCCCCATCTTCCCAATTCGTTCCATATTCCTAATTTAATCACAATGAAAATTCTGGCTCCAAACAGTAAATATACAGGTGCTCAAGTCTAAAATTTATACAAAAGTACATATAATTACTACAGCAAGTTAATGCTGCCATTCATAATAAACCTATTGAGAAATATTTAAATTTTCATTTCAGTTTGGTTTTTCTTTAGGCTATGTCTAATTCTAAATTTGTACAATTAGAGCACTATGCTCAAAAATCACATGTGATTTTCCAGGGATTATATTATCAATTTGATATAAAGCAAGGTTCCTTCATTTTTGTTTATATCCATATTTAGGATTTTCATGTTTATTTTGCATTTATTTTTATTTTTAATATATAAAATTATGACCTAGTTCACAGGCCAACATAGGCAGGTTTACTGGTTTCCTTAAAGAAGACTTGCTCCCATCCATTCAGCTCCACCATTGCCAACTTCCCAACTCCACACGTACCCATCTTCAATTGCTTCTGGCTTGTATCATAAGTTTCTTTTTGAGAAAAAAAGTTGAGTTCTTAGTTTCTCTCTTTATTACACCTACGTTTTTCAGCCTGCTTTGCTTTTTAAAACCACATTCTTATCAGTTCAGTTCATAGAGATATTCTTCAATCTTTAAGCTGCTTATTACTCTATTGTATGTGTTTATAATATTTATTCAATCCATCTTACACAGTTGAACACTGAGGTTATTTTCTATATACTGCCATTCAAAACATTGCTGCAATAAATAGCCTTGTGCCTCTATAGTTTTGTCTTCGTGAATGCGTATTTTCAAAATAAATTGTATTGCTGACTCAAAGGGTAAATGTAGATGTAATTGTGTTACATAGTGCCAAACCCCCCTTCTTAATGTTAGAACATTTTACATTCCATCAAAAATAAATGAGAGTGATCTTTTATTGACAAATGTGTTTCTCATTGTTTTAACCATTTCCTACGACAGCAAGCAGATTATCTGCAATTTCGTGGCAATTAAAAACATGATTCTCATTCTAGTCACTTTCACTATTTGCATCTAAGTATTTTCTAACAGGATGAGAAACAAATTGTATACAATGTTTTATTTAGAGTTTTTTTAGAGTCATATTAGAGAGAGAATATATGAACTTGGAATCATATTTGATAGCATTCTTTCAAATACCAGGCAATATTTTCAAAATTATCTGTCAATGAGTATTTTCTCCAACCACATAGAAATTCAGTAAAAATCTTAGTATTATAGTATGTAAATCATGGTACCTTTGACCATACATGTAAGAATATGGCAATAATCATGTGTTAATTGTAGAACCCAGGATTTGAAAATAAACTGGGAAATGAGGACAAGAAATCTTCCAGGAGCACTCAACCACTCTCCTACAGTTTTGTTAGATGTGACCAAGGGAACACAGGTCACAAAATGCTGCTCCTTAAGAAATTCACTTTCTATTAATAAGTGAAGAGGTAAGTCCCACATCAAGGAGCAGTTCCAATTGAGAAGCTAACAGCGTATGTTATGCTCAGCACTAAATGCCAAGTAAACTAGACACGTATTAAACAATAGAGCCTTCAAACTTTCAAAATGTCTCAAAACCAGGGCTAAACACACTTTTGACTTCCAGCTCCTTGAGCAGTTTCATTTATACTTCTTAGTTGTTCTGTTGAATTATAACAGGAAAGACAAGATCATTAATAATGGTATCGTAGCTGTTGACAACCTGCCGTGATAAACCAATCCTCATAACATGAGTTAGCTGCATTGGTCACAAGCACTGAATAAATATTTATCAAAGTGCCCTGGATAGGTATTTTGTTAGAACAGTGGTTTAAAAGCTATTCTTAAATGTGTCACATTTGTTTTTCTACTATGGTGTGAATCTGTTTTTCCATTCACATTCAAATACTAATTGATGGTGTATATTCCTAGGAAATATTGTCATTCGTGTTGGTTAATTCACAACTAACCAGGTGGTGCAAATTCAGATTATATGTTCAATTACTTTACTATATTGTTTGCCTTCAGTATTTGTCATCAACCAAATGTGTTTTTTTGTTTTATATGTGCAATGATTTTTGTGACAATTATGTTGCCATGACTCACCACAATATTAATCTTCCCAAGCATTTTCCCTGTATTATATCACTTAATGCATTAATTTGTAACTGTCTATTACAATCAAATATTATAGCAGTAAATGTCTTGAGAACAACTTATATTTTTCTTAGTGAGCACGTAACTTAAATTTAAGGAATAGGGCAA
The DNA here is from genome assembly GCA_963573385.1 of Cacajao melanocephalus. Classification (NCBI taxonomy): domain Eukaryota; kingdom Metazoa; phylum Chordata; class Mammalia; order Primates; family Pitheciidae; genus Cacajao; species Cacajao melanocephalus. The sequence continues at coordinate 16,905 of CAUYLG010029284.1, forward strand.
AGTTGTGCTACTCTAAATAAATCTCAGAGTCATGTTAGTGGACACAAAGTGAAAATAACAAAATATGGTGCATTTTCCTCCATCCTCTCCAAGGTACGTTTGTTTCTTCTGAATAGTAAAAGGCCTGTTTTCCAGGAAAATCTTTATTTTTTAAAAAAAAGATAATTTCCACCACAATTTTCTTCCAAAAATATTAACTTCAATCAAATTCTATTATACATTTTAGCTATCAATTCGGGTCTTAAAAGTAATTTTAAAAATAATCTATTTCAATAAAAAAAATTCACTGATATTTTATGATTGCTATACTATCCCTTTGCCAACAGCTCCCTCTATGTTCCATAAAACAGATACTTCTTGTTCATCCTCTGCAATACACTCTTAGAAAAGAGCTTAAGTAATTCAGTATTAAACAGGAGAACATCAGGAATATAGATTTTTCTATGCCCCTATTTTCAGAAGTACACCTTTTTGTTTAAACTAGCCTTTTATTATTTTTGTTCATCTTTAAAAGATTGATTAACTTAACTCCAATTTTAATTACATTTTACACATGCAACTATCTTATGTAGAAAGAACTGGGATCATGGAGACAGACATGATATCCTAACATATCTGACAAGTTTCATTTTACTGGAAATTATGTGTGTTCCCTGTTGATGTCAGTATTTCACTGGTAGGATAAAATTAAGCCAGGTTGACTTTTGAAATGAAATATGATAAGGAGGAGGACATTTTATTAAAACAGAGCATAAGTATCAGTTAATGGAAAAAGCTGACAACCAACCCCAGAAGCCATTTCTCATCTAACTAAGCAATTTTGAAAGGTATACAATTTTGTTTGGGAAAAATACAATTAAAACAATGATCTGTGAATTAAAATTTCACAATTGTGGGCAAAGGATATGAACAGACACTTTACAAAAGAAGACATACATGAGGCCAACAAACATATGAAAAAATGCTCATCATCACTGGTCATTAGAGAAATGCAAATCAAAACTACATTGAGACCATCTCACGTCAGTTAGAA
>CAUYLG010029287.1:0-26563 GCA_963573385.1 Cacajao melanocephalus
GCTGGAGATAATGTTCTGGCTTTGGGTTTAATTCCTAGGTGACCTGTGCAGGTTACCTCCCTTCTTTGAGCCTCAGTTTCCTCATCTGTAGAATAGGGGTGACATTCTCACCCTCCTGGGGTTTGTAGGAGGATTCAGTCATATGGAGTCCAGAATGCTGGCCAGGAGGGTGCTCTTTTTTTTTTTTATTTTTGAGATGAAGTCTCCCTCTGTCAGCCAGGCTGGAGTGCACTGGTGTGATCTTGGTTCACTGCAACCTCCACCTCCTGGGTTCAAGTGATTCTCCTGCTTCAGCCTCCTGAGTAGCTGGGATTACAGGCGTACTACCATGCCCAGCTAATTTTTGTAATTTTTTAAGTAGAGATGGGGTTTCACCATGTTGACCAGTCTGGCCTTGAACTCCTGACCTCAAGTGATCCGCCGGCCTTGGCCTCCCAGAGTGTCAGATTTACAGGCGTGAGCCACTACACCCAGACTTGTTTGTTTGTTTGTGTTTTGAGACAGTCTCGCTTTGTCACCCAGGCTGCAGTGCAGCAGCCGATCACAGCTCACTGCAGCCTTGACCTCCTGGGCTCAAGGGATCCTCCTGCCTCAGCCTCCCAAGTAGCTGGTACTATAGGTACATGCCATCATACCCTGCTAATTTTTTTTTTTTATAGAGATGGGGGAATCTCCCTATTTTGCTCAAGCTGGTCTTGAACTTCTGGCCTCAAGCAGTCCTCCTACCTTGATCTCCCAAAGTATTGGAATTGCAGGCATTAGCCACCACGCCCAGCCAGGGACTGCTCTTTCATGAGAGCTCCCATCCCTTTCCCTGAGGATCAGGATGACAGAGGCCCAGGAGCTGACGGGCCTGATGCCCGGGAGCAGGGGCTGGAGGCTGCTGGTTGCACTTGGCAGGAGCCAGGCCCGAGCGCTGTAAACAGTGACCTCATGGCTGAGTGCATTTGTTTGTGCTTTGGGGATTTGCCCTGGTTTCCGGAAGCTGCAGCTGCCGCGCCTCCCTTAGTATCTCAGCCCCCCTACCTTGAGGGTAGCTGGGAGGATCAAATGAGACAGGCACATGGGGCCCTTCAAGCACCTGGCACAGTAAGCCCACTGTTTGAGCTTATTATTAATACTTTTATTGTTAATGTTAAAGTAACGTGTTTTCACGAGTTGAGCCTATACAGCAGGATCGGGCTAAGAACGAGACTTTAGAGTTGACCCCACTCGACTTCAAACCTGGGTTCTACAGCCTTCCTAGCTGTGTGACCTTGGGAAGTGACCTTTCCTTTCTCAGCCTCAGAATGGGAATACTAATCGAAGTGTTTCCCAATGGGATGAAAAGTGGTGAGCACCGGGGGATGTGCTAGCAGATTCTGTAAATCACCTGTGAGGGCTGAGGGGGCCCAGGACCACTGAGGCTCACTGAGGGGCAGGGACAAGCCCAGGCCACAAGGCTCTTGCCTCCCAATCTGGCTGCCCGGAGTTGTGATTTTTTGTTGTTGTTGTTATTTTTTGAGACAAAGTCTTGCTCTGTTGCCCAGGCTGGAGTGCAGTGGCATGATCTCAGCTCACTGCAACCTCTGCCTCCTCGGTTCTAGCGATTCTCCTGCCTCAGCTTACCTAGTAGCTGGGATTATAAGCATGTGCGGGCTAACTTTTGTATTTTTAGTAAAGACAGTAAATACGGGGTTTCATCATGTTGGCCAGGCTGGTCCTGAACTCCTGACTTCAAGTGATCTGCCCGTCTCAGCCTCCCAAAGTGCTGGGATTACAGACGTGAGCCACTGCGCCCAGCCTGTGCTTTCTTTTGATGTAGCAGGTGTCAGGGGAGGGGACTGAATGGGGAAGAGATTCCATGGAGAATGGGGCAGAAGGGAACTGGGGAATCATGGAGGGGATGGGAGGGATGAAATCCATAGAGTTGTTCATGAACCCCAGAGGATCCAGAAATCCACCTGGATTGTGACTTCTTGATGGGGACTGGTAGCCTCCCCAGGTGGAGGATGTGGTGGAGATGCGGCATCCCCGCAGGTGGAGAAGAGCTGGCCCAGATGGGAGCTCATTTGAGAGAGGAGCCCTCACCTGTAGCAACTTGCTTCCTCACCCCAGCCAGGACGCAGCCCTTCCTGGATAGTGGGTGGGGCTGGTGTTTGAGGGCAGGTGCCACTCCCTATATATACTCAGTCATTTACTCGTTCATCTCCCTCCATTTTCACTTGTTGGACCCTTGGATTTGTTTGTCCAAAAAGCATTTATTAGGCACTTAGTGTGTGCCTGACCCTGTGCTGCTGCTGGAACACATAGATGTGAATGAGCCCATCTATGTCTGTGGCCTGGATCTCTGCACCAGGCTCTAGTGCCTAAGCAGGATGAATGAATGAGTGAGTGAGCGAATGAATGGAGTGTTGATCAAGATAGGGGCTTACTGGGTGACCTAGCCCCAAACTGGGGACCATGTTTAAATAACTTGTTTTGGCTCACATAGCCAGTAAATGCTGGAACTGGGCTTGAATCTCGTTTTCCCATCTGCAAAGTCCTTGTTCTCATCCTAAGGGGTTACTCCCTCCACTTTATGGATGAGGAAGGTCTGGTGCCCAGAGAGGCTGTGAGAGGAGCCTCATGGGCCCGCTCTGGGCTGTCCTAGGAGATCCTCAGGGGCAGAAAGAGGCAGTGGCAGTGGAGGGAGGGAGAGGCCCTGTCCGGTTTCCTTTTTGATCGTTGTTTTTCCTGGCCTGCCTCGTATACTGCCAAGGGGTCCGTGCCGAGCTGGGCTTGGGCCCAGGCAGAGGACAGAGCCAGGGAGGGCCCTCTTCCCTTCTGGCAGGGAGGAGGCACCATAGTCATTTCCGAGACCAGCAGGCATGGGGCTCTGGGCTCTCTGCCCCACATGGAGTTCCTGCTGGTGAAACCCTGGCACGCCTAGGAGACCCTAGGCTATACTGGCCCCTCAGCCAAACCCCCCAGGCTCCCAGCCTAGCTCGGCCCACACTGGCTTTGTGTGACCCTGAATGTGTTACTTCTGCTCTGAGCTCGTTTCCTTGTAAAATGAGGATAGGATTGGGGTGAAGATGGGTGAGTTTGGCATGCAGTAGGTATTCACCAAACAGTAGTTCCCAGCCCACACAAAGATGGAGGCTGGTTGCAATTTCCCAGCTCAGAAGGGCCTTGCTTCCTCATCCCTGCAGGCCTCCTTTCCTGGCCTCCTTCAAGCAGCCAGTAGGGGACAGAACAGAGGGTGTCTGCCGGGAATGGGGTGCTGTTGCTGCAGAGTCCTGGACCAGGATTGGAGATTGCAGCTCCTCTAACTTCTTTCTGTAGGGATGACTTGGACACCTGCCTGGCCTTTGTCATTTCGTGCCTGTTCTACATCCTGGACAACTAGAAATAGGTCTCAGGGCCACACTGTGACCTCCAGCCATCATGCCCTTCTCTGGGCTTCAGCTCTTTGGAGCAGCAGCCACCACTCACCCAGAACTCACTGCGTGCAGGCCCCAGGCCAAGGCTTTTGTGCAATAGCTAGTTCAGTTACCCTCTCAGGCCTGTAAGGTTGATCCTGTTACTACTGCATTCATTTTATAGATGAGGAGACTGAGGCACAGAGAGGGAAAGTGACTTGCCCAGGGCCACATGCTGGTCACTGGCAGAGATGGGATTCAGTGGTCTAGGGCCCATCTTGCTCTGGGTTTCCACTGCAGCTCAATCCCCTCTCTGTTTTGTTTTGTTTTGTTTTGTTCTGAGGAGTCAGGGTCTCGCTCTGTTGCCCAGGCTGGAGTACAGTGGCACAATCATAGCTCACTACAGCCTCGAACTCCTGGGCCCAAGTGATTCTTCCATCTCGGCTTCCTGAATAGCTGGGCCCGTAGGTGTGTGCCACCATGCCAAGCTAACTTGTTTTTTTGTGGAGGTGGGGTCTTGCTATGTTGCCCAGGCAGATTGAACCACCGTATCCAGTCCCTCAAAGTGTTGGGATTACAGACGCGAGCCACTGCATCTGGCTCCTCAGTCCCCTCCCATCTATTAAGCTCATCTTAAAAGATGAGCATCTGGCCCTCCCACAGGCTTTTGTGAGGACTGGGCAAGCAGGTGGCTGGGAGAGGCTTTGGAAGTGTTAAGAGCCCAGGTAGCCAGGCACAGTGGCTCATGCCTATAATCTCAGCTACTTGGGAGGCTGAGGCAGGAGGACCACTTGAGGCCAGAAGTTCAAGACTGTCCTGGACCACATAGTGAGACCCCATTTCTTCTTATTTATTTATTTATTATTATTTTTTGAGACGGAGTTTTGCTCTTGTTGCCCAGGCTGGAGTGCAGTGGCGCTATCTCGGTCACTGCAACCTCTGCCTCCTGGGTTCAAGCAGTTCCCTGCCTTAGCCTCCCAAGTAGTTGGAATTACAGGCACCTGCCAGCACGACATGCCCGGCTAATTTTTGTTTTTTGGTTTTTGGGGTTTTTTTGAGATGGATTCTTGCTCTGTCTCCCAGTCTAGAGTGTAGTAGCATGATCTTGGCTCACTACAACCTCCGCCTCCCAGATTCAAGTGATTCTCCTGCCTCAGCCTCCTGAGTAGCTGGGACTACAGGCGCGGGCCACCATGGCCAGCTAATTTTTTTGTATTTTTAGTAGAGACAACGTTTCACCATATTGGCCAGGCTGGTCTCAAACTCCTGACCTCATGATCTGCCCGCCTCGGCCTCCCAAAGTGCTGGGATTACAGATGTGAGCCACTACGCCTGGCCGAGATCATTTCTACAAAAAAATGCAAAAATTACCCAGGTGTGGTTATGCATACCTGTAGTCCCAGCTACTCAGGAGGCTGAGATGAGAGGATTACTTGAGTCCTGGAGTTCAAGCCTGTAGTGAGCCATGATTGCACCACTGAACTCCAGCCTGAGAGACATAGCGAGACCCTGTCTCAAAAAAAAAAAAGCCCCAGGTAAATGAAAAGGCATTCCTGAGAACAGGGTCTTCCCAGCTTTCTGGGGCTGTGCCGTGATACAGACACTGGGAGCTTGTAGTGCCTGAGTTTGAGTTTTGGTTCTACTGCTTCCTTCATGAGTTTCTTGGTCTTTTCGTGCCTCCGTTTGGTTTGCAGTGTCGCAGTGATGCGATAGGAGCCTGCCTGTCTCGGGTCGCTCTGCTGCCAAAGTAGGGTGGTCAGTGGGCCTCGCGGTGGGGGCTCTTCTCGGCCTGCTCACGTCCTTCTGTCTTCCTGCACAGGTCTCTAAGGACATCTCCATGCGGCTGCATAAGGAGCTCGAGGTGGTGGAGAAGAAACGGGCACGGCTGGAGGAGGAGAACGAGGAGCTTCGGCAGCGGCTCATTGAGACTGAGCTGGCTAAGCAGGTGCTGCAGACAGAGCTGGAGCGGCCAAGAGAGGTGAGAGCTTCGTGCGTCCAGCAGGGCCGGCCTAGGGCAGGCGGGCCCATGCAACCCCCCAAACCAGTGTCTCTGTGAACCTCCGCTTGTGGGAAATGGGTAGCTTATGCCTCCCTGGCAAGGTTGTTTATTCATTCATCCTCCAGCATGCATTTCCTGAGCATCTACTGTGTAAACTGTGTGTGGGACACTAAGGTTATAACGGTGAACAAAATATACCCAGTTTCTGTCCTCGGGGAGCTCACAGGCTGCGAGAGAGTCATTCATCAAAGAACCATAGCTGCAGTGGGAGGATTAACTGAGAAAACATGCAACAGTGTCAGGCATGGGGTTCAGCCCTCTGTGCCTCAGTTTCCTTACCTATAAAATGGAGCGGTGGTGCCCTGAGTCGTGAGGACCAACACAAATAACACATGTGGAGTGGCTGCAAGAGACTGCCAGGTCTGGCCCGGTACGGTGGTTCACGCCTGTAATCCCACCACTTTGGGAGGTCAAGGCAGGCGGATCATGAGGTCAGGAATTCACGACTAGCCTCGCCAACATGGTGAAACCCCAAATCTACTAAAAATACAAAAGTTAGCCGGGCATGATGGTGGGCACCTGTAATTCCATCTACTTGGGAGGCTGAGGCAGAGAATTGCTTGAACCAGCATCTGGAGGTTGCAGTGAGCTGAGATTGTGCCACTGCACTCCAGCCTGGGTGACAGAGCCAGACTCCATCTCCCACACACACACACACACAAAAGGCTGCCAGGTCCTGCCGTTTGGTATGAAGTGTGAAGTCAGTGCTGGGGCTGGGTCTCAGGCCAGTATCTCTGGGGTACTAGGTGCTTCCTGAATGTGACCCCTGGGCACCGTCCTGTCTGTCTTTGCTCACGCCAGTTCCTCCTCCTGGCAGACCTTCTCCTCCTGTTGTGTGTTGGGTATACAGCGTGATATGCGCTGTGCTTGACAGTTTATCTCAAACATTTTCATGCCAACAAGGTTGCAGTCATGCCCATTTTTGTGAATGAGCAAACAGCCCCTGGAGAGGGAGGGATGACTTCAAGGTCATGCAGGGCTCAAGGGGTTCTGCAGAATGCAGACTGGAAGCCATCAGCCTAGGTGTCCCTTAAAGGCTAGAATCACCCTATTCCAGGGGTCTGTGTTCTCAAAGGCCTGGGGTGGCTTCTGGCCCTAGAGGCAGAGCCAGGCCTTAGCTCTCTGGCTGCTGATGAGGTATGAGGATCTACTAGGGCACACGCCTTGCTGCAGGCACTGCCTGCCTGCCTCCCCTGAGGGCAAGACTGAGACACCGCAGCCCGAGGCCAGAACCTTCCTCCAGCCATCCTTCCCACTGGGCGTGTTGGCGTGATGAGCCAATGCCCTCTCAGTGTGCAGGGAGAGGAGGCATCTGCTGCTAAGGGTGGCTACCCCCCTCCCTTGATACAGCTGCCCGCCTGCCATGGACTGGCCTATAACACAGAGCACCATCTTCACACCATCTTGCTGCTGCCACCCTTGATAGTCAAAAGGGGAGACAATTTCTGAAAGCACTTTAAGCTCATGGTGCAAATGATGAAACTGAGGCCCCAAGAGGAACAGCTTGCCTGAGTTCACCCAGCCTCTCTTCAGCAGAGATGCGGCTGGAACCTTAAAGCCACTTCCCCTCTCCAAGTCTCAGTTTCTTTATCTGCGACATCAGGATAAGCAAACAAACAAACGAACAAAAGCCTGCATGGTGGCTCACACCTATAATCCCAGCACTTTGGGAGGCCAAGGTGGGCAGATCTCCAGCCTGCTGGCATCCCTGGACTGAGACAGCACAGCCCGAGGCCAGAACAGTCCTCCAGCCATCCTTCACACTGGTCGTGTAGGACTTGGGACCAGCCTGGCCTACATGGCAAAGCCCTGTCTCTCTAAAGAATGCAAAAATTAGCTGGGTGTGGTGGTACCTACCTGTAGTCCCAGCTACTCAGGAGGTGGAGGTTGCAGGGAGGTGAGATCGTACTGCTACACTCCAGCCTGGGAGACGGAGCAAGTCCCTGTCTCAAAAAAAAAAAAAAAAAAAAAGGGAGGGCCAAGTGCAATGGCTCACTCCTGTAATCCCAGCACTTTCGGAGGCCAAGGTGAGTGGATCACCTGAGGTCAGGAGTTTGAGACCAGGCTAGCCAACATGGTAAAACACCATCTCTATTAAAAATACAGAAAAAAAAAAGTTAGCTGGTTGTGGTGGTGACCACCTGAGGCAGGGGAATCACTTGAACCTGGGAGGTGGAGTTTGCAGTGAGCTGAGATCACACTACTGCACTCTAGCCTGGTGACAGAGTGAGACTCCATCTCAAAAACAAAATGTACGATTCAGTGATTTTTTAAATATATTCATGGTGTTGTGTAGTTGTCACCATTATCTAATTCCAGAACATTTCCATGGCCCCAAAAAGTAACCTCATACCTGTGAACAGTCACTCCCCACCTGTAATCCCAGCTACTTGGGAGGCTGAGGCAGGAGAATTGCTTGAAACCAGTTTGCAGTGAACTGAGATCATGCCATTGCACTCACTAGGTGCAAGAGCGAAACTCCTATCTCCAATAAATAAATAAGACAACAGGATGATAGCCAGCCTATGAGGTTGTTCGGGATCATTAGTAAGATTATATAACCATAAAGAAATTAAAAATAATAAGATAGCATGGCAGTTCCTCAAAAATTAAACATAGAACAATCATATGATCCAGCAATCTCACTTCTGGGTATGTCCCCAAAAGAATTGAAAGCAGAGGCTCAAAGAGATATTTACTCAACCATGTTCATAGCAGCGTAACTCAAAATAGCCAGAAGGTAGAAGCAACCCAAATGTTCGTCAACGGATGAATGGATAAACAAAGTGTAGTATATATGAATAATAGAAAACTAGTCGACCTTAAGAAGGAATGAGGCTGGGTGTAGTGGCTCATGCTTGTAATCCCAGCACTCTGAGAGGCAGAGGCGGGCACATTGGTTGGGGTCAGGAGTTCAAGACCAGCCTGAGCAACATGGCGAAAACCCGTCTCTACAAAAAATACAAAATTTAGCAAGGTAAGGTGGTGCATGACTATAGTCCCAGCTACTAGGGAGGTTGAGGTGGGAGGATCGCTTGAGCCCAACAGGTTGAGGCTACAGTGAGCTGTGATGTTGCCACTGGACTCCAGCCTGGGCTATAGTGTGAAACCCTGCATCAAGAGGGAGAGGAAGAGGGGATGGGGGAAAAAAAAGAAAAAAGAAAGTATTTGGAACTTAATTGTGAAATTTTAAGTGAGTTCAAGCTTGTTAAGAGCCCTTTTGTGGTACCTGGTACAGAGTAGGTGCTCAAGAAACACTGGCTCCCACCCCTCTGCGGCCGGTGTCAGTGAGGCTGGTCTAGCCCTCCTTGTGTGCCCCATGGCGTCTCAGACTTGTGCGCAGGAGGCAGAAGCCTGTGTTTATTTGCTGTTTATCCTGTCCCTCCTCCCTCTTTCCTGACATGGTTTCTATGGAGATGAGGGTCCCTGAGCAATTCTTCCTCAGTCCCATCATCAAGATCTGCCGTTGCTATCCTGACAGGCTGCTGAGGCGGTGCTGTCACCCGGCTGGGAACAGGAGCCCCTGGCCTGAGCTGATGTGGTTACCATGGAGACAGCTCTCTGCTAGAGAGAAGGGAGGTGGCAGGCCCTGGCTGAGGGCTGCAGTGGCACTGTTGCCCAGCTACTCTCTCTTACAGCGTCACACGCCTCCTTGTGTTTTAGGCAGAAAGCCAATACGAGTGTTGACGTGATTTATTATGGTATAGCTGCTGTGTCTGAGCCCTCACTCTGTGCCAGGCGCCGCACAAGCCTTGACCACACCAGCACATTGTTTAACCCTCCAATAGCCTTCCCACAGACATGGTGTGGTTGTCTTGTTATAAGGTGCCACTGTTTCTTGGCAATTTTAAAATCACAGTTTAATTCCCGTGTCATACAATTCACCATTTTAAAGTGGACAATTCAGACCAGGCACAGTGGCTCACACCTGTAATCCCAGCACTTTAGGAGGCTGAGGCAGGAGAATTGCTTGAGCCCAGGAGTTTGACACTAGCCTGGGCAAGATAGTGAGACCCGTGTCTCTACAAATATTGTAAAAATTAACTGGACATGATGGCACGAGCCTGTGGTTCCAGCTACTCAGGAGGCTGAGGTGGGAGAATTGCTTGAGCCTGGGAAACGGAGGTTGCAGTGAGCCAAGATCACGCCAGTGTACTCCAGCCTGGGTAACAGACTGAGACTTTGTCTCAAAAAAAAATTGATAATAAAAATAAAAACAATAAAAATTAAAAGTGGGCTGGGCACAGTGGCTCACACCTGTAATCCCAGCACTTTGGGAGGCTGAGGCAGGCGGATCATGAGGTCAGGAGATCGAGACCATTCTGGCCAACATGGTGAAACCCCGTCTGTACTAAAATACAAAAAATGAGCCAGGTGTGGTGGCACATGCCTGTAAACCCAGCTACTCGGGAGGCTGAGGCAGGGGAATCGCTTGAACCCAGGAGGCGGAGGTTGCAGCGAGCTGAGATCGTGCCACTTCACTCCAGCCTGGTGACAGAGTGAGACTCAGTCTCGAAAAAAAAAAAGTGTACAATTCAGTGATTTTTTTTTTTTTTTTTTTTTTTTGCTGTCACTCAGGATATGCTTACGTTACTAATTCAGTGATTTTTAGTATATTCATGATGTGGTGTCACTGTCACCATTATCTAGTTCCAGAACATTTCCATGGCCCCAAAAAGTAACCTCATACCTGTGAACAGCCACTCCCCATTCCCCCTTTCCCTCCTGCCCCTGGCAACCACTCATCTGCTTTCTGTCTCTATGATTCGCCAGTTCTGGACACATCATCCAAATGGAGTGTTTGGTGACTGGCTTCTTTTCCTTAGCATCAAGTTTTTTTTTTTTTTTTTAGATGGAGTCTCGCTCTGTCACCCAGGCTGGAGTGCAGTGGCACGATCTTGGCTCACTGTAACCTCTGCCTCCCAGGTTCAGGCAGTTCTCTGCCTCAGCCTCCCGAGTAGCTGGGACTACAGTCACTTGCCACCATGCTAGGCTAATTTTTGTATTTTTAGTAGAAATGGGGTTTCACCATGTTGGCCAGGCTGGTCTTGAACTCCTGACCTCGTGATCCACCTGCCTCCACCTCCCAAAGTGCTGGGATTACAGGTATGAGCCACCACGCCCAGCCAGTATCAGGTTTTCAAGGTTTATGCATCCATGTTGAAGAATGTCGCAGGACCTCATTCTTCTTTATGGCCGGGTAATCATCTATTGTGTGGGTACACGCCACACGAGATTTGCCCATTCATCAGCTGCTGGACATCTGGGTTGTTTTGGCTACTGTGAATAATGCTGCTGTGAACATTCATGTGCATGTTTCTGAGACTCTGTGTTAGTTCTCTTGTGTAGATCTGGAGAGTAGAACTGCAGGTTGTAGACAAGACTGGGGAAAGGCAAAGATGGGATTCAAACCCAGGACTCCCTATCTCCCAAACCCACCCAGACTCTTCTGGTTGTTGCCCCTGAGTTCCTTGCCCCACCCTTGCTTTCCTAGGACCCTGTTGTGTCTCCAGAACCCTAGAAGAGGCATCCCACTCCAGCGACTGCTTCCCTCTCTGGCGCAGCCTTCTCGTCTAGATTTCCTACCTGTGGGATAGGAAGGGGCTGATTGTTCAAAGCCCTGTTCTTTTTTTTTTGAGAGAGAGTCCCTCTCTGTTGCTCAGGCTGGAGTGCAGTGGCACAATCTCAGCTCACTGCAACCTCTGCCTCCTGGGTTCAAGTAATTCTCCTGCCTTAGCCTCCCAAGTAGCTGAGACTGTAGGCGTGCGCCACCATGCCTAGCTAATTTGTATTTTTAGTAGAGATGGGGTTTCACTGTGTTAGTCATGATGGTCTCCATCTCCTGACCTCGTGATCCACCCACCGTGGCCTCCCAAAGTGCTGGGATTCCAGGTGTGAGCCACTGTGCTCGGTTCCCAAAGCCTGATTCTACCTTTTCTCTGGCTTTGGCACTTACTCGCAAGTGACTATAACTTTGGGGAAATGATATAACTGCTCTAGTGCTTAGTTTGTTCATTTATTTATCTTATTTATTATTTTGGAGGGAGACAGGAGTCTTGCTGTGTTGCTCAGGCTAGAGTGCAGTGGTGCGATCATGGCTCACTGCAGCCTCAAACTTCTGGGCTCAAGAGATCCTCTGGCCTCAGCATCCCAAGTTGCTGGGAGTATAGGTGCACGCCACCATATCCGGCTAATTTTGTATTTTTGAAAGAGATGGGGTCTCTCACTACGTTGTCCAGGCTGGTCTCAAACTCCTGGACTCAAGCGAACCGCCTGCCTCAGATTCCCAAAGTGCTGGGATTACAGGCATGAGCCACCGTGCCCAGCCCAGTTTGTTTATTTATAAAATGGGAATATTATTCCTACTTCTCAGAGGTGTTTGTGAAAATTAAACAAGACAAGCAAGTAAAGTGCTTAACATAGACGAAGGACTTTTATTGTTACCATCACAACCACCGTGAGGGCTGGGGGTCTGGAGAAGCATTTGCCTTAGTTAAATAAATACATTTCTGCTGCCTCTGGCGAGGAGCTCTCTGTCTAGAGCTGCAAGTTGCCTGGGAAAGGAGCAGCTACGTTGCAAATGTTTGCGTGCAGTTGGCTCCATCTGTCCTTGTGACATTTGATTTGAGGCCAGCGTCTAAACCACTCTTTGTTTCCTCGCCTATATGATTTCTCCCCAACCAGGAGCCACACGGCCTCTCTGGCCATTTCAGTCACTCTAGAGGAAGAATGAATGCCTGTCTTTGAGGCACACCCCCAACCCCGGGTTCCTTCTAGAATCTAGAGCAGGCTGGCCGCGGTGGCTCGCACCTGTAAACCCAACGCTTTGGGAGGTCAAGGTGGGTGGATCACTTGGGCTCAGGAGTTCGAGACCAACCTGGGCAATGTGGCGAAATTCCATTTCTACAAAAAATATGAAAAATTAGCCATGTGTGGTGATACACACCTGTATTGTACTCTTGGCTGCTTGGGAGGCTGACTTAGGAGAATTGCTTGAACCTAGGAGGTGGAGGTTGCAGTGAGCCAAGATCATGCCACTGTACTCCAGTCTGGGCAACAGAGTGACACCCTGTCTCAAAATAACAATAATCTAGAGTAAATTTTGTACCTGAAGCACAGTCTGTGTTTTCAGTGAGACCTTTCCAGACATCTCCAGATTTGGTGAAAATATGCCCAGCTGTTTTGGCAGGTTCATTTCGTTCCTTGGAAGGTTGGCCTTTGTTTCTTGGCTGCAGGTGGGCAGGAAGGTGTTTGAGTGCACAGGCCCCTCCAGAGCTGGGCTCAGGCAGCTCTCTCCTGGGCTGGAGGAAAGACAAAGGAGGACATAGCTCAGGCTTCTCCTAAAAGCCTGTAGATCAGTGATGCTTGGAGGCACCACCCTGGCTGCTGAAAGGTAGCTTTGTTAGTTGCTGGCGGGTGGGGAAGCCCCTGCTGCGTGCCAGGCCACAGAGAGTGTCCTTAGGGCTGGGCGCATCCCCAGGCCTTGCGGCTGCATTTCTACTGGTGCCCAGGCACCGCCCTGCCCTGTCCCGCCCTCCCAAGGCCCAGAGCCAGAACATCTGCCTCTTGGGCAGAGACTGGCTTTATCCCTGCAGGCTCCACAAAGGGGCTCTGACAGGCCCTGGCTTTCTTGAGGGGTGGCAGCCCCCCAGCCGCCTGGCCATCTGCTGCCAGGCAGAGGGGAGAAAGGTCTTTGAGCACTCTGAACCTGCCCTGTTTTCCCTCCAGAATGGCAGGGCTGTGTGGGAGCCCACATGGCTTAGATAAGGTGGGGAAGTGTCGGGTCCACCAGAAAAGGCTGGAACTCCTCTCTTCTGTCCACTGCTGTGCTTTCTGGTGAGATTCAAGCCACTCAGCTCATTCAAACCTTTTCTCTGCCTGCTGGAAAGGTGTTTGGTGACTTCTTGGAGAAAGCATATTTTAAAAACCTTTTTTTTTTTTTTTTGAGATGGAGTTTCACTCTTGTTTCCCAGGCTGATGTGCAGTGGCACGATCTTGGATCACTGCAACCTCCGCCTCCTGGGTTCAAGCGATTCTCCTGCTTCAGCCTTCTCCATAGCTGGGATTACAGGCATGTGCCACCACACCTAGCTAATTTTTGTATTTTTAGTAGAGATGGGATTTCACTATGTTGGCCAGGCTGGTCTTGAACTCCTGACTTCAGGCGATCCACCCTCCTCGGCCTCCCAAAGTGCTGGGGTTACAGGCATGTGCCACCGTGCCCAGTCTTAAAAACCTTTTATAATAACCTTTCCTCCCCCTCACCCCGCGCCTGCCACCAGGTAGTAGTACATGCTTAGCAGAAAAAGATTAGAAAATTCAAATAAGCCATAGGGAATTTCTGTGTGGATGGGGAAGTACATATACTTCCAGTTAAGTTTTTCTATCTTTACATATATGTGCATTTAAATGTAAATGTAAATATGCTTTTTTTCTTTTTTTTTGGAGGCAAGGTCTAGCTCTCTTGCCCAGGCTGGAGTGCGGGGACGTGATCTTGGCCCAGTGTAACCTCTACTTCCTGGGCTCAAGCGATCCTCCCGCCTCAGCCTCTGAGTAGCTGAGACTACAGGCACCTGCTACAATCTCTGGCTAAGAATATGCATTTTTCCCCCCAAGATGGAGTCTTGCTCTCTTGCCCAGGCTGGAGTGCAGTGGTGCAATCTTGGCTCACTACAACCTCTGCCTTCCAGGTTCACAGAATTCTCCTGCCTCAGCCTCCCAAGTAGCTGGGATTACAGGCATCCACCACCCAACTAATTTTTTGTATTTTTAGTAGAGATGGAGTTTCACCATGTTGGCCAGGCTGGTCTTGAATTCCTGACCTCGTGATCCGCCTACCACGGCCTCCCAAAGTGCTGCGATTATAGGTGTAGGCCACTAGGCCTAGCCAAGAGTACGCATTTTTTATCTAAAAAAGTAATATAAACTCAGCGAAGCAAAAATATCATTAGGAAAGCACACTAATGCATGCCTAGCATGCCTCTAAGAGCAGGCTGCAACACTCTGGTTACGTTGGTTGCCTTGGGGTAGGTTAGCTGCGTGGCTTGGTTCACTGTATTCTTTTTTGTACTTTTTTAATTTTGAACCATGTGACTTTGTTATCTGTTCAAAAATAATAGAAATAATAAAAGTCATAAATAAAAGAAGAAAGCCTTCCCTAACTGCCTTCTTCAATTCTCCTCAGCCTGACCCAGCATCAGCAGTTTGCTTTGTATCTTTCTAGGCTTTTCTTTCTCTAGTCTCATACAATGCAAGGAGTTTCTATATCTTTTTTAACTCTTTTTTTTTGAGACAGAGTCTCACTCTGTTGCTCAGGCTGGAGTGCAATGGTGTGATCTTGGCTTACTTGCAACCTCTGCCTCCCAGGTTCAAGCGATTCTTACCTCAACCTCCCGAGCACTTGGGACTACAGATATGTGCCACCACACCTGGCTAATTTTTATATGTTTTTTAGTAGAGATGGGGTTTCAGCATGCTGGCCAGGCTGGTGTTGAACTCGTGAGCTCAAGTGATCTGCCTGCTTGGGCCTCCCAAAGTGCTGGGATTATAGGTGTGAGCCACCGTGCCTGACCTCTATGTACTATTTAAAAAATAAAGATGGGATTATATTGTATACATTATTCCTGTAGCATACAGAATAATATAGCATGAACACAGACTGTTGTTTTAAAATGCTGCATATTTTGGAATTTTCTTCTGTCTAGGGTGATAAAAATCAGAGATCACAGAATCAAATCAACATAGGAAGGAAAGAAAGTCTATAAAACAGCAGCATCTATTTCAGTGTCTTAAATTCAGCCAAAGGCCCAGAAGGAGCCCCAGCAGAGCAGTCGGCACCCTCAAAGGAGAGGAGGTTGGGGGGATGGAAAAACAGGGGCTTTGGCTTTATCTGCTTTGTGTACAGTTATTTTTACAGGAAGGTGTATATATATATTTAAATATTGCGTAGTATGGGTGCTGTGGCTCATGCCAGTAATCCCAGCACTTTGGGAGGCTGAGGCGGGCAGATCTCTTGAGACCAGAAGTTTGAGACCAGCCTGGCCAACATGGTGAAACCCCGTCTCTACTAAAAATACAAAAATTAGCTGGGTGTGGTGGTGGGCACTGTAATCCCAGCTACTTAGGAGGCCTAGACATAAAAATCGCTTGACCCCAAGAAGCGGAGGTTGCAGTGAGCTGAGATCATGCTGCTGCACTCTAGCCTGGGTGATCGAGCAAGACCCTTTCTCAACAAAAAATTAGGTAAATAAATAAATAAAAATATTGTTTAATTTCAAAAAATTTTTTAATGGAAAAAAATCTAGAAGATTGTGTTCCCCATTCCCCCACCCCAAGTAAGGATGGGGAGGGGGATGTACAAGGTACAGATCCCTTGTATTCTTTTTGTGTGTTTGCTCGTTTGTTTTTTGTTTTTTAGTTTTTGAGACAGGGTCTCCCTCTGTCGCCCAGGCTGGAGCGCAGTGGCAGTATCATAGCTCACTCCAACCTTGAAGTCCTGGGCTCAAGCAATCCTCTGTGTCAGCCTAGCCTCCTAACTAGTTGAAAGTATAGGTGTGAGCCATTGCACCTGGCTAATTTTTTTTATTTTTGAAGAGGTAGGGTCTCACTCTGTTGCCCAGGCTGGTTTCAATCTTTTGACCTCGAGTGATCCTCCCACCTCAGCCTCCCAAAATGCTGGGATTACAGATGTGAACCGCTGCACCTGATCTCCCCCAGCTCTTGACAGCCATTAATGTCCTTTCTGTCTTTGTGAATTTGCTTACTCTGGGCATTTCATATAAATGGACTCATGCAATCTGTAACCTTTTGTGACTGGCCTCTTTTACTTTGCACGATGTTCTCATGGCTCAGGTATGACATAGCATATGTTAGGACTTCATTTCTTTTTTTTTTTTTTTTGAGACAGAGTTTCACTCTTGTTGCCCAGGCTGGAGAGCAATGGTGCCATCTCAGCTCACTGCAACCCCACCTCCCGGGTTCAAGTGATTCTCCTGCCTCAGTCTCCCTAGTAGCTGGGATTACAGGCAAATGCCACAACACCCAGCTAATGTTTGTATTTTCAGTAGAGATGGGGTTTCACCATGTTGGTCAAGGTTGGTTTTGAACTCCTGACCTCAGGTGATCCACCTGCCTCGGCCTTCTAAAGTGGTGGTATTACAGGTGTGAGCCACCAAGCCTGGCCAGGACTTCATTTCTTTCCCTCTTTCCTTCCCTTCCTTCCTTTTCTTCCTTTTCTTCCCGTCCTTCCCTCCTTCCCTCCCTCCCTCCGTCCCTCTCTCCCTCCCTCCCTCTCTCTCTCTCTCTCTCTCTCTCTCTCTCTCTTTCTTTCTTTATTCTTTGGAGTTTTGTTTTAGTCACTCAGGCTGGAATGCAATGGTGCACTCTCACAGCAACATCCACCTCAGGTGATCCGCCCACCTCGGCCTCCCAAAGTGCTGGAATGACAGACGTGAGCCACTGCACCTGGCCATTTCTTTCTTCTTTCTGTGGCTGAGTAATATTCTGTTGTGTGGCTAGACCACATTTTGTTCATCCATTCTAAAGTTGGTGGACATATTTGGGTTATAGGTTTTGTTTTCCCAGTTACTTCTTTCCCTTAACAGAGTGTCTGGGAGATTTACATGTCAGTGAATCTCATGATCCCTCAGTCCTTTGAATGGCTTTAGGTGATCTCATTTGTTCACATATGATGCCTGACCCCTCGGTACCCGTGGAGACCCCTGGCTCTCCTCTCTGTCACTTCACTTCCTTCCTCCAGGGAGTCTGCAGTGCTTGGCGGGGCTCTGGTCACCTAATCCATGGCCCAATGTTATAAATGAGAAAATGGAATTTCAAGGAAAGGAAAGGGTTCACCCAGGGATTATAAACTCAGCTTTGCAGGGTTTCCAGAGTTCAACTCCCAGTGAGGCCACAGCCCTTCCCACTCAGCTTGTAATAGGTGGATCCAGATCCTTCTGTAGCCTGATGGGCTGAACCCAGAGCCCCCACCTTGCACTCTACACGGGGGACTGCCTCTTTGTGTCCTGCCCAGGGCCCCACTGACTGTACTTGCTGCTGCCTCCTGGCTCTTGTGGAAGGACTCGTCGTCTGACCCACAGCCCTGTTTCTTCCTCTTCCCTTCCAGCTTTTGAAAGCACTTCTCAAATACTAGCTCTTGGCTCTTGGCACCCAGCGTCTGAAATATCAGCCTCTGCCTTCCTGCCTCATTTGCATTTCAAAAGGTCTCTTTAGGATTTGATTGAGCTCTAAGATATTCTGTACTTAAGGGTCCATCTGGAGCTCCCCTTGCCTGGCACAGTGGATCCGAACTGCTCTTCAGAATCACCTGAAAGCATTTGAAAAATACTGATGTCTCGGCTGAGTGCAGTGGCTCACACCTGTAGTCCCAGCACTTTGGGAGGCCAAGGTGGGCAGATCACCTGAGGTCAGGAGTTCGAGACCAGCCTGGCCAACATGGTAAAACTTTGTCTCTACTAAAAATACAAAAATTAGCTGGGTGTGGTGGCAGGCTCCTGTAGTCCCAGCTACTTGGGAGGCTGAGGCAGGAGAATCGCTTGAACCTGGGAGGCAGAGGTTGCAATGAGCTGAGATCTAGCCATTGCACTCCAGCTTGGGCAACAAGAGCAAAACTCTGTCTCAACAACAACAACAACAAATACTGATGTCTCAGACCTACCCCAGACAACCAGTATTTTTTATAAGTAATTCTGACGTGTACCAGGTTGAGGACTGCCGTGCTAGCTCCACTCTGGTCCTCATCAGAGAAGGCACATTTTCTCCTGCCAACTCCTTGGAATTCAATTAAAAGCTATGTCAATAACTGGTCCCAGATCAGCTGTGGGTGTGCTGTGGGACCTTGGACAAGTCCCTGACCCTG
The DNA here is from genome assembly GCA_963573385.1 of Cacajao melanocephalus. NCBI lineage: Eukaryota > Metazoa > Chordata > Mammalia > Primates > Pitheciidae > Cacajao > Cacajao melanocephalus. The sequence goes on from CAUYLG010029287.1 coordinate 18,320, forward strand.
TTTCTTGGCTTCAGAAAAATGGGACTTGGATTAGATCAGTGACTGCCACTTTCAGGGATAGGGTGTGAGAGGTGGGGGATGGGAGTAAGCATGTATCCAAATCACCTGGGGGCCGTTTTCAAACATACACCAGCTCACCTTGAAAAGTCAAAACAGCCTAAGCATGGTTTTATGCATACACTACCAACACGAATCACCCCTGCTCTCTTGGGAGGAAGCGCTCAATAGAATCGTGCATCTAGTTGAATGACTTCTTTAAACATTGAGAAACTTCAGTAATTGTTATTGTAACATTTCCTTCAATTCCCTTTGTAGGGCTTGTGCCATTTGGCATTGTTGCCAGCAATTTATGAACCTTTTTGTTTCTCCATAGCTTCACCAATAGAATATGCCGTCAGATATTTGGATTTTTGCCAATCTGATAGGTGAGAAATGGTATCACAGTGTAATTTTAATTTGCATTTATCTAACAGGAGCGGGGTTGAATATCTTCATGTGCCATGATCCATTTGCCTTTCTCTTCCTGTGAACTGTTTTTCATATCTCCAGCCTATTTTCCTACAGGTCTGCTGGCCTTTTAATGCTCTGTTTGTGAAGCTGTTTCCATATTTAGGATATCAACCCTTTGTCTGTGTTAATACAGTGCACCTATTTTTTCAGTTTGTCATTTATGATGTTACTTGTGTTAGGGTGCTTTTATTTCCATGCAGAATTTGCCTGTGTAATCGAATGTATCTATTTTTTTCCCCTATTGCTTTTGGATTTTAAACATCTTATTTTATTAATTTAATTTTTTTTTTTTTTGAGGAGTCTTGCTACATTGCCTAGGCTAGTCTCAAACTCTTCAATGCAAGCAGTCCTCCCACCTCAGCCTCCCAAAGTATTGGGATAGCAGGCATGAGCCACTGTGCCTGGCCAGCTTCTGGATTTTTGAATCACTGTTTGCCATCAGTCTCTCATGACCATTCAAGTCGTAATACACATTTCTCCTGTGTGATTACCATTTTTTGTACTCATATGCATTTTATTGTTGTTCTTTGTTTTTTTTGAGACAGGGTCTTGCTATGTTACCCAGGCTGGTCTCAAACTGTTGGCCTCAAGTAATCCTCCTGTCTTGGCCTCCCAAAGTGTTGGGATTACAGACATGAGCTACCACACCCAGCCTCCATTTTCATTTTATTTATTATTATTTATTCTGAATTAAAGTTTGCACTAGATATCAGTTTCAGGAGGACAGATTTTCTCTGAGATGGAGCTTTGACTGCAGAGGTTTATGGAAGAGTCTCCTTGGGAACACCACCACAGGGAGTGAGGCAGAGCTGGAAGCTGAATTGTGCCAGTGATCCCAGTCAGTCCCCATGGGGAGCTCTGGAGCAAGGATGGCCCTCCCTGTAAGGCCGAGGCAAGGGGTCAAGGATCCGTGCATAGATGTGGGCTCCATCCATGGACAGCACCTGCCCTTGGACAAGGTGGTTCCCCTCAACCAATGCCTGTCACTGGGAGGGGTACTCAGCTTTGAGGGCTCAGCTTGGGGAATGAGTGTCTCAGTTCCAAAGGGGAATCTGTAAAAGCACCACAACATCCTCTGTGGTTCACTGCTGTGTTCTCTACACCTACCTATTGGTGCATCATAGGTACTTAGGAAATCTTTTGATGAAAGACAAACGAGAACAGAAACACAGCTTTCCAAGATTTGTCTGAGGCCAGCCGGATCACACATGGGAGTGGGGTAGAGGGGAGGGTGTGGGTTAGAGGGTGCAAACACCCTGGGCAGGTATTTGCAGAATCATCTTCTCCAGTGCTTCTGACCTGTCTTCCACTGCTGGGTGATCTGAAGAGCTCCTCTTGCTCAACATTCAGAGGGGGGTAGCCTAGGGAGTGGGCCCTCCCTGGATCCTGGGCACCGTGACAGCTCTCTGCATGTGATCACCCTGTGAGCTTTTAGTCCTGACTTTTTTTTTTTTAAATCTCCCTTCAGCATTCCTTGAAGAAAAGAGGAACCCGCTCCCTGGGGAAGGCAGATAAGAAGCCTTCGGTACAGGTAATTCCCAGCAGCTCCTGTAGGAAGGTTTTATTCTGAAGGCCTGAGCCTGACTCCAACTGGCCTGGGGATCCCAGATTCTGCCCTGTCCTCCCATTGCTCATTTTCTTTTCTTTCTTTTTTTTTTTTTTTTTGTTTTTGTTTTTTGTTTTTTGTTGTTTTCTTTGAGATGAAGTCTCACTCTCTTCCCCAGGCTGGAGTGCAGTGGCGTAATCTCAGCTCACTATAATCTCTATATCTCAGGTTCAAGTGATTTTCATGCCTCAGCCTGCCGAGTATCTGGGACTACAGGCGCACACCATCACACCTGGCTAATTTTCATATTTTTAGTGGAGACAGGGTTTCACCATGTTGGCCAGGCTGGTCTCGAACTCCTGGCCTCAAGCAATCCACTTGCCTCGGCCTCCCAAAGTGCTGGGACTACAGGTGTGAGCAACCACACCCGGCCCCCTTGCTCATTTTCTTAATTTCACTGCCCAAAACCATACCCTGAGCCCATGGTTCTTAAATGCTTAGACGCTCACTCCCTACCCCAGCCAGGAGCTTAGCAAGCAGCACTACAGTCAAATCCAAACGTCTAGAGTTAGAGATTCAGGTTTGAATCTTGGCTCTGCCACTTGACTGCCATGTGATTGGGGTGAGTCACTTTGAGTTTTGGGGCTCCATTCCCTACTTATCCCTGTCTTGGGGGTTCATTGGAAGAATCAAATAAAGTAATGTATGCAGCACAGGCCACATACTGTTAGCTCCTAGTGGTATGGGATTGTCAGAGTGCCAGGCCCTTTTCATCCTTAGCTCATTTAATCCTCTGTGGCTCTGGGAGGGAGGTAATGTTACCGCTCCATTTTACTGATGCAACTGTAGTGGTAATGGCAGTAGTGGCAGTAATTGCTCATCAGTATGTCACCCGCTCCTGGACTCCCAAGCTGTGTGTGGTCCCCCGTCATTTCAATGTCTGCCCCTCTGCGTCTCCCCCAGACCCTTAGCTTCTTGAGGGTCTGGCCGTGTCTGATTCATTCCTGTGTTCTAGCATATAGTTAGTGCCCCCCCAAAATGCTATGGCTGGTACTGAGCCTCCCGGCACTAACCTTCCTGGGTTGTGTCTGTCCCCATGCCCCCAGGAGGACAGCGCAGACCTGAAGTGCCAGCTGCACTTTGCAAAGGAGGAGTCGGCCCTCATGTGCAAGAAGCTCACTAAGCTGGCCAAGGAGAATGACAGCATGAAGGAGGAGCTGCTGAAGTACCGCTCGCTCTACGGGGACCTGGACAGTGCGCTGTCGGCCGAGGAGCTGGCCGATGCCCCCCACTCACGGGAGACTGAGCTGAAGGTGCACCTGAAGCTGGTAGAGGAGGAGGCCAACCTGCTGAGCCGCCGCATCGTGGAGCTGGAGGTGGAGAACCGAGGCCTGCGGGCTGAGATGGATGACATGAAGGATCATGGAGGTGGCTGTGGGGGGCCCGAGGCACGCCTGGCCTTCTCCTCACTGGGTGGCGGTGAGTGCGGGGAGAGCTTGGCGGAGCTGCGGCGACACCTTCAGTTCGTGGAAGAGGAGGCCGAGCTGCTGCGGCGCTCCTCCGCTGAGCTCGAGGACCAGAACAAGCTGCTGCTGAACGAGCTGGCCAAGTTCCGCTCGGAGCACGAGCTGGACGTGGCGCTGTCGGAGGACAGCTGCTCCGTGCTCAGCGAGCCCTCGCAGGAGGAGCTGGCGGCCGCCAAGCTGCAGATTGGTGAGCTCAGTGGCAAGGTCAAGAAGCTGCAGTACGAGAACCGTGTGCTCCTCTCCAACCTCCAGCGCTGCGACCTCGCCTCCTGCCAGAGTACACGGCCTATGCTGGAGACAGACGCCGAGGCCGGGGACTCTGCCCAGTGTGTGCCTGCTCCCCTGGGCGAGACACACGAGTCCCATGCGGCCCGACTCTGCAGAGCCAGGGAGGCCGAGGCACTGCCTGGGCTGAGGGAGCAGGCCGCCCTGGTCAGTAAGGCCATCGATGTCCTGGTGGCTGATGCCAACGGCTTCTCAGCTGGCCTCCGGCTGTGTCTGGACAATGAGTGTGCTGACTTCCGGCTGCACGAGGCCCCCGACAACAGCGAGGGCCCCAGGGACACCAAGCTTATCCATGCCATCCTGGTGCGCCTGAGTGTGCTGCAGCAGGAGCTGAATGCCTTCACGCGGAAGGCGGACGCAGTCCTCGGGGGCTCTGTCAAGGAGCACCAGGAGTCCTTCTCATCACTGCCCCCGTTGGGCTCCCAGGGGCTCTCCAAGGAGATTCTTCTGGCAAAAGACCTTGGCCCAGACTTTCAGGTAAGGTGTCTCATGCACAGATCCTATTATTTATTTTTTGTTTGCTTTTGTTTTTCTTGAGACAGGGTCTTTCACTGCTGCCCAGGCTGAAGTGCAGTGGTGCAATAGCTCACTGCGGCCTTGACATCCTGGGCTCAAGCCATTCTCCTTCCTCACCCTCTTGAGTACCTGGGACCACAAGTGAGCACCACTACACCCAGCTAATTTTTATTTTTTTATTTTTTATTTTTATTCATTTATTTTTTTGAGGTGGAGTTTCACTCTTGTTGCCCAGGCTGGAGTGCAATGGCATGACCTTGGCTCACTGCAACCTCCACCTCCTGGGTTCAAGCGATTCTCCTACCTCAGCCTACTGAGTAGCTGGGATTACAGGTATGCACCACCATGCCTGGCTAATTTCGTATTTTTTAGTAGAGACGGGGTTTCACCATTGGCCAGGCTGGTCTTGAACTCCTGACCTCAGGTGATCCACCTTCCTCTGCCTCCCAAAGTGCTGGGATTATAGACGTGAGTCACTGCACCGGCTATTTTTTTTTTCTTTGAGACAGAGTCTCACTCTGTTACCCAGGCTGGAGTGGAGTGGTGCAATCTTGGCTCACTGCCATCTCTGCCTCCTGGGTTCAAGCAGTGCTCCTGCCTCAGCCTCCCAAGTAGCCAGGATTACAGGCCCCTTCCACCACGCCTAGCTAATTTTTGGTATTTTTAGTAGAAATGGGGTTTCACCATGTTGGCCAGGCTGGTCTCGAACTCCTGACATCAAATGATCCAACCACCTTTGCCTCCCAAATTCTGGGATTACAGGCATGAGCCACTGTACCTGGCCATAATTTTTAAATTTTTTTTGTAGAGATGAGATCTTGCCATGTTGCCTAGGCTGGTCTTGAACTCCTGAGCTCAAGTGATCCACCGGCCTCAGCCTCCCAAAGTGTTAGACTATAGATATGAGCCTCTGTGCCCAACCTAATAGTCACATTTTTAAATGTTCAGTATTTGTGTGTGTCTAATGGAGTGGATCTAGAATATTTCATCCTTGCAGCTTGCCCATCTAAATCCTTCTCTACATATACTATCATATATTTGTTTTTCCACACAGATTGTTTTATATCTACTATTACTACACAACTTATTTTTTACGCAGTGCATCAGTTTGTTCATTATCATGCCTTGTTTGTTGTTCACACACTTTTTGTGCTCACTGCTGAAGGTGTCATGACAAGCAAAAACAGATACGATTACCCCTCTCACGGCACTTATTATCTAGTGGGGCAGAGTCACCCAAAATATCATGCCAGTGAATGTGCAGTTACAAAGTGAGAGAGGAATCTAAAGGAAAGGTACGTGGTTTTACAAACAAGGAACTTGACCTAGACCCTGTGCTGAGGGAAGGCCTCTGATCTGACCAGAGGTCAGAGGGATGGGTGGCTGGGGGAACAGGGTTTTCTGCAGAGGAAAGAGCCTGTGCAAAGGCACAACTCAGATCAGAGGCGGAAGGAACGTGGTGTGTCCAGGGCACTGAGTGAAGAGACGACGTGAAGCTGCCCTGCACTGAGCGTGGGGGAGGTTTGATCTTCATCCTCAGAGCAATGGCAGGGAGTTTTTCATTTCCGGGGAAAGAGAGAGATTTAGCACTTTCTTTTTTAACAGCTGTACAGTGGATATGTGCCATAATTTCTTTAACTCATGCCCTGTTGATCTGGCTTCATCTTGCTTTTTTAAGCAAGCAGACTGCCTTATTTTTTTTTTAATTAATTTATTATTTTTGAGACAGAGTCTCACTCTGTCATTATGCTGGAGTGCAGTGGCACGATCTCGACTCACTGCATCCTCCGCCTCCTGGGTTCAAGCGATTCTCCTGCCTCAACCTCCCGAGTAGCTGGGACTACATGCGCACACCACCACACCCAGCTAATTGTATTTTTAATAGAGACGGGGTTTCACCATGTTGGCCAAGATGGTCCGATCTTTTGACCTTGTGATCCACCTGCCTCAGCCTCCCAAAATGCTGGGATTACAGGCGTGAGCTACTGTGCCTGGCCTTTAAAAAAATTTTTATTATTATTATTATTATTATTATTATTTTTTTTTTGCTGCTCTCCTTGAGGATAAAAATTTTTTTTAAAGAAACAGTCTTGCTCTGTTGCCCAGGCTGGAGTGCAGTGGCATGATCATAGCTCACTGCAGCCTCAAATTGTAGATGGAATTACAGGCATGCAGGCACATGCCACTGTGCCCATAGACTGCTCTGTGTTATCTCCCTCTTGGTTCTTCTTGAAAGAGGGATGAACAGAGGTCACACATGTGATAGGACAGTTGGGGCTGACTCAGAAGGTTTGTACACAAGACACACGTTCACAAAATTACTTCCCACTTACCTACTCATTCTTCCTTTCAACATTAATTCATTGAATGGCAGCAGTGCCCCCAGCCAGGGCTGGGTCTGGGCTGCAGAGGTGAATCTGCCAGGGTCCCAGCCCTCAGGTGGGTGGTTCAAGCCTCTCATGGAGCCCAGAGGCCTGGGGTGGGTATTTCTGGCACCCCTTGGGCCCCTCCCCATGGTGATCTTTGGTTTGTTCTGCCTGTGCCTCTGGGTGCAGCCGCCTGACTTCAGGGACCTGCCGGAATGGGAGCCCAGGATCCGAGAGGCCTTCCGCACTGGTGACTTGGACTCTAAGCCCGACCCCAGCCGGAGCTTCAGGCCTTACCGAGCTGAAGACAATGATTCCTATGCTTCCGAGGTGGGTCTAGACCTGAGCAAGCAGGGGATTGGGTAGGAGGAGAATTACTGAGGCCTCTTAAAAGCAGAGTGATCCATATATCACTTAGTTGGTGAGGATATGTGTTTTGGCCATTCCATTTGGTTCTAAGCTTCCTGGCAGTCAGGGCAAGACAAGAAATAAGGAAGTTTGGGACATTCTCATGGCCTGATCCAAAATTATAAATTCATCTGCATAAATTGCTTTTTTCCCCCCGTACTAAATTCCACTGAGAATTTGACAATTTATGTCACTTAATGGAACTACTCATTTATGTAGCAGGAAGGCAGCAGTCTCTATAGTTAAGCAGTTTGGGTTTCAGTTGTGGACCCACTCTATACTGGCTGTGAGATCTTGGAGAAGTCATTTTACCTCTCTGATTCTCAGTTTTCTCACCTGTAAAATAAAGGTGCCTCATAGGGTTGTTGAAAGGATTAAATACACAAAAAGCCATAGCTTAAGGCCTGGTCCACATTGGGTGAGGAAGAGGATGAGAAGGAGGAGGATTATTATGATGATAATGACACATCTCTGAGACTCAGGGGACCTGAGTTCAAGTCTCAGTTCTACAAGTGTTGCTGTGTGACCTTCGACAGCTTTCCACCTTCTGGCCGCAGCTTCCCCATCTGTAACATGGGAGGGTTAGAGTGAATGGTAGCTATTGAACTGCTAGGATTATTTGATCCTTGGGGAATTCTGGGTATTCTGAGCCCTTCTAAGCCTACTGAGCTTCTCCTTGTTTTTCATAATGAGCCTGAAGCAGGAAAAGCTTTGTACAGAGTGGGTGGGGTATCCCTGAAACCCTGAACCATGCAGAGTCCTGTGTATTCTCCAACGTGAGCACATTTCTGAGCATCCCTTGGAAGATAACTCAGTGGTCCCAGGAAGGCCAGACCTTGACTATGTAGGAAGGAGAAGCTCGCTTGAAGCTGATGGATCAGACTCTCTAAGTGAGCTTCCTAGAAGCCATGGCAAAAAGAGAAAAAACTGAGATGACTTAGTTCTCATTTTCTAAGAAAAGGAAATAGGCCTATTTTTTTTTTTTTTTTTTTTTTTTTTTTTTTTTTTTTTTTTTTTACAATTGATATTTTGACCAGTCTTGATTTCAGTGTGCACTGGTGCCATATTGGCAAAATGTAACCACCAC
>CAUYLG010029288.1:0-47677 GCA_963573385.1 Cacajao melanocephalus
GAAAATTCTACAGATAATATAAGTAAAACGGTATTGATAAATTCAAATGGAATTTTCAGAAATACTTTAGTAAGTCATATGAATGCAGGAAGGAGAAAACAGAAAGGGACAGCAGGGGGCAGGGAGGTTGGGGAGGGATAACGCTGGAAGAAATGCCTGATGTAGCTGATGGGGGGATGGAAACAGCAAACCAGCATGGCATGTGTGTACCTATGCAACAATCCTGCAAGATCTGCACATGTACCCCAGAACCTAAAGTACAACAAATATCTATCTATCTATCTATCTATCTATCTATATATATATATGATTTATATAGAATTAGCTACATGAAAAACAAATCTCCCTTTGCTGAATAACAAGAAAAAGAAAAATTCAGACATAACATATTGATACAGTAATTAAAAGAAAGGCAACAGAACTAAATAAAACAATTATAAATGGATAAAAAAAATGAACAATATGACTGAACCAAATACTATGTATAAGAATTTCATTTCAAATATAATTATAAAGGAAGTTGAAATTAAAATAACTGGAAAAGATTGCAAAAAGTATTCTTCAAATAAAGAGGGATTGACTATCAGAATAAGTAAATTTCAGAGCAAAGAATATTACCACGAGCAGAGAAGGGCACTATATAATGACAGTTTGCTGAATTCAGTTTGCTTAATTTCTCTATGGTGCTAGATATGTATGCACCAAACAACAGAGCTGCAGAAGGTATGAAAAAACAAACAAACAAAAACACTTCGACAAATGTAATTGGAAACTTCAAACCCATTCTTAACGAAAGGTGGAAAAAGTAGACAGAAAATCGGTTAGGAATACAACAAAAATCACATACGATTAACCAAAGTATGTCATAAACATTTATTGAACATTCTAACCCAACAAGAGCAGAATATATGGTCATTTTAAGTGACTGTGCAATGCATATTGTTAGACCAAATACTATGCCAAAAAACGAATCTCAACAAATTTAAAAGAATAAAAATTATATAGGGTGTGTTCCTTGACCACAATATACTTAAATTAGGAATCAGTAACAGAGATGTAATGGGCAGATGTCCAAATGTTTGGAAACTGAAAACACACTTCTAAGTAATCAATAGATCAAAGAGGAAGTCTCAAGAGAAATAAAAATACACTGAGATTAACGTAAATAAAAATTCAACATATCAAAATTTGTGGGACTATACTATAGCAATGATAGAATGGAAATTAGACTTTTCATAAATCTTTATGTCAGGAAAAGACTCAGATTAGTTACCTAAGCTTCCATCTCCAACTAGTTAAAGAACAAAATACATCCAAAGTAAGCATAGAGATGGAAATAATAAAGATCAGAGGAGATATCAATGGCATTGAAAATAGTAAAATTATAAGGAAGTCCAATAAAACAAAAAAAAAGTTATTTTTAAAGATTAAATTGTCAAACCTCTAGCAAAACTTATAAAGAAAAAAAGAGAAGATGTAGCTTACTAGTTTCCAGAATGAATTACAAAATATCACTATAAACTCTGCAGATAACAAAAGGATAATTGAGGAATATTACACACAACTTTACACATATAAATTTGTCTAATTAAATGAAGTTGATCAGTTGTTCGTAATGAGAAAACTACCACAATATACCCAATATGAAATAGATAGTATTGATAGACCTATTAAAATTCAGATAATTTAATTTGTACTTATAGACTTCTTGAAAAAGAAATCTTCAGGCACAGTTTCACTGGAAAATTCTACCAAAGGTTTAGAAAAAAATTAATAGCCATTATTTTAAAAAATCACTTATGTCTTCACTATGTGACATTGACATTCATCCACTTCAACATGATTTGTGTTTTCTGTTAGTCTTTACTCTTCAGCAAGACATATGAGAAGCTTAGTATTAACCTATAAAAGAGTATCAGAGGCTCTGAGAGTACCACAGTTATTCCAGGGGAAAGTACCGATTGCATTTGCTCCCAGAAACCTAATTCTACCTATGGTTTGAATGCAGGTCTTTAACTTCTTTGAACTTACCTTACAGAACAAAAGAACTTGATTGAATACGTTAACTCTTTTAGATGTTTATGTCTTTGAAATTTGAATTTAAAGGGATTTAGTTTCTCAATTGAATTTCTCCATAGGAGTTCAACACTGATAAGGAATTGAAATTCAGATTTGGGACTCCTCTCTAGAATTGCTGGATCACTCAGTGTTTGATCAGAGAAGCTGTGAGACTACCAAGTAGCTGATTAGTTCTAGTAATTAGAACTTAACACGGAAAGAAGAGGGGACTTGTAGTCCGGAATGGAGAGTTGGAGTATCAGAAAAAAAGTCACAAACCAACTGTTATTAAACACTGGAGTAGGTGGACAAATCAGAGCTTGCAGAGAAATCTGAACAGCGAGACATGTCCACCTGCCAGAGTGGAATCACAGAAGAGAGGTGCTGAAGTCTGTGGAAGGCTGATGTCTCTGTGTCTGTTGGTGCCTCTGGAGATCTTGGTCACTGGGAATGAGAGTTATAAATGAAATGAACGGGAATAGGACAAGCATGAACCTGACGGCATTGCTGAGTCTTTCTTTAGCCCTGGAGTAGAGGGCAGGTACCAACTCATGGGCGGCATATGCATCTATCTGTCTTTCCTTTTAACCACCAGGACTCCCAGAGGATATAGACGCTTCACTTTCACTTTCCAAATCTTATACATATTTCCCTTTTGGTCAATTCTAACTTGAAATCATAGAGGAAAAAGAAATCACAGAAGAAAAGGAATTATGACATCCTAGCCAAGTTGACACAGTCAAAATGAGACAGGAATAACACAGTATCGTCACGGGATAACAAAACATTCCAGGCAGCAGCTTCACATGACTAGAAACTGTAGGCTGATAAGACCCTGAAAAACGAAGGTGTGGACCAAGCTGGCTAAAACCACCTGAAACCAATATGGCACTGGATTTGACCTAGTTTTCTTCCTGGGACCTTGTTATACACTCATTAACATATGAAATTACACACTCACCAGCACCATGACAGTTTTGAGAACACCCATGTTTGTTGTAAAAATGGGTGACACTACAGTTCTAAGACATCTTCGAATTTTCCGGGAATTTTCATAAATATTCCATCCCTAGGTTAGAGAAATCCATAAAGAAATCCCAAACCCCACTGTTCAACTTTCTCTTGCATACACCTGCACTCTCCTTGCTTGTATGTGTATTTTTCACTTTGCAATAAATCTGTATACTTTCACTATTTTCTGAGTCATCCTTGAATTTCTTCTCAGGGTGGTGTCAAGAGCCTGGAAACCAGTTGGGGTCCAGGAACCACTGGCATTTGGGACCCTCCCCCAGACCATTGATATCAAAAATCACCTCAGTTGCTATTTAGAGTGTTTTCATGTGGACTTTTAAATTTCATAACTGAACCACTTTTACAACATGTTTCACAACAAGCATAGATATAAATTGAGAGGAGAGAGAGAATTGAAAATCAAGTTTTTTGATTTTAATAAAAATGTTCATGGAATTCATTTAATAAATAAATTTATTTTGCTGTATTTTTTGCCTTTTGGTGACACAATCAATCTTTTCCATCAGCAATCTTGAAGATACTACTACACAGTAGTAATGTGTATGAATGTAAACTCCTTACAAGAGTCTGAGAAGGTTCCCCAACTTTTCCAGTGCACAACAGCCACAATTTTGTTTGATTATAGGCTCAACATTTTAAGAAAATGAGTTAAAAAGAGTTTTGAAATATTGAGAGAAGGAAATTATTTTTAACAACTGTTGTTTCACACTATGTGGAAAAAAACAAACTGGTGTGATATCCTTGGCCTCCTTCAACTTCTTAATTCACTCGTTTCTAGGGAAGGAGGAATAATTTACATGATTATTGTATTTGGGGCAATGATTTGGCCATATGCTCATCTATTACATCATAAATGTCTTAGGAAACAGTTGTACACAAGAAACATGATTTTACTCTTAGTAGACCTGTTGTTTTACAGTGCTGCCTGTAGCTGGACCCATCTATCTAATTCTGACATTCAGGAACACAAAGACAATTATCTTTTGAAAATATTTTGTTAACCATATGAATGTCTTCTTATTTGCATGCATTGCTTCAGAACTTGAGCAGGAAAAAATTGTGCTATTTATGAATGTTATTATACCCAAGATTTTGAGTTTGCTGTTACATAAAGATAAAATCCATGCTAAATGATAGAATACTATTTCTCTAGGGAAGATACCATTTCAAGACATCCTTTCATTGAATAATAGATAACTGATGATTAAAATTTGAGAACAATATTGATTGTTCTTACATATTAGTAAGACTACATGCTATGTGGCTACAAGAAGAACCACTATAATATACTGCTTTTAACACAACAGAATTTACTGCACTTTCAATATAAGAGATAGAGCAGGTGATTAAGGGCTGAAACTCAAAGCATGTGGTTCCCATGATTTCTAAACCTAGACTTTGCCTCAATATATGATCGAAGATGTCTCACTTCTGAATCTCAGCTTGTGTATGGAATTGGCAAACAGGAAGAGGAAGGGAAGGAAAAGTAAGTTCCTTCCAACAATAATGGCAAAATCAAAAGATAGTCCCATCTTTGGCTTCTATCTTATTCATCCAAACCTAATCACATAGTCACATTTCTGGAAGAGATATTACTAGGACTGTCATTTCTTCAGCTTATTATTATCATCATCATTAATTGTATAAGAAGATGATGGTTACTGAGCAGGAGATAGCAATCTGTACAGTAAAGCCTAGCCTGGATTGCTGGCTACGCCTGACTTAGAGTGAAAAGGCCACATTTTTTTTTTGTACCTGTTCTGTAGGTGACATGGAAACTGGTTCAGAGCTATTGCCATTCCTTCTGATGGCTGGCCAAGAAACACATTCCTTCCCATCCAACTGTTGCTCTTTTATATCTGACAGTGTGTGTGGATAGGTCATAATGCTTTTGTTACATAGTCTATTATATTACCAGCTCTACTTTGTTTACTAATTGGTGCTAATATTTAGATTTGGGAGCAGGTAATTTTGCTGATTTCAATTTTAAGCTGTGTTTTTCATTCCAATCCGACTATAAAAAAGTATCTATATTTAATGCTTTAAATTTTATGTCTATTTTGTGAATTTATTCAGAAGCTAGGAAGAAGAGAGGTATAATTAAATGCCACTTCAACTTTAACACATATTAATTTATTTGATCTTAAAAACAGTACAGTGAGATAGGTAAGACAGTATTGCTATTTCTAAGTGAAACTAAAGAAATTAACATCAGGAGACTGTAGCCCGTCTGCCAAAGTTGTCTGAGACAGTTAATAGATAGAAGAACAGGTGCTACTCTTTTAATCTCTTTGGAGATAAAATCCCATAAGTAGTTAACAAATTCTTAATACATTTCAATTAATAGTTAGATGAGTATATTTGCTGTCCTGTAGATCCCAAAGATGGATGGAGCAGAATGGCTATTATTAAGAAGTCAAAAAATAACAAATGTTGAGGAAGTGAAAAAAAGGAAAGCTTGTACACTGTTGGTGCAGCCTCCATGGAAAACAGTATGAAATTTTTTAAAGAACTAAAAATAAAACTACCATTTGACCCAGCAATTCCACTACTAGATATCTAGCCAAAGGAAATAAATCATTATATAAAAAAGACACCTGAACTTCTATGTTTATTTTAGCACTATTCAGAGTATCAAAGTGATGGAGTCAACTTAAGTGACTATCGACAAATAATTGTATAAAGAATATGTGGTGTATATACACCATAGAAAGCTTCGAAACCATAAAAAAGAATAAAATCATGTCTTCTGCAGCAACATAAATGGAGCTGGGGGCTGTTTCCTAAGCAAAATAACTCAGAAACAGAAAATCAAATACTGTTTTCTCACTTATAAGTGGGTGTTAAACAATGAGTGTATATAGGCATAAAGGTGACAACAGTAGACATCTGGGACTCCAAAAGTAGGGGACTGAGAGAGTGATGAGTATTGAAAAATTACCTACAGGGTATAGTATTCACTCTTTGGGTGACTGATAAAGTAGAATCCCAAATCTCATTATTAAGCAAATTATCTACGTAAAAAAAAAAATTGCACGTGTACCCTGTGACTCAGTAATTTAAAAAAAAAAAAGCCTGAGGTAGAGAATAATCCAGACCTTACATAGTATCAAACATGCACACTCTGAGAAATGCTGATACAGTTTAACTTAATTCCTTATTTACTCAAAACAGTATGAAGATAAGAAATATATATGAAAGCATAACAACTTCTTTATTAGAGAAAAAAATGATTAGTGCTTCACCAAGGAAAGAATATGGCTTTGGAATTAGATGCTTTTGGCTTTGACTCATAGATCATGTATTTGTATGTGATAAGAATTTTACATAAGTCACTTAAACTCTCTAAACTTCTGTTTTCTATTCTAAATGGGTGTGATAATATTGCTTCATAAGATTATCAGTAGGATTAAGTAAGGAATTACTTGAAAGCACCTATTCCACTACTTAACATATCACAACACTGAGTATAGTTTAGTTTCATCCCAACCATATAAAGTCAAAGCAAAGTCAGATAGAATTAAGTTAAAACTTGCTTGCTTTATTTTACAATATCAAATCTTATATTTAAGTAAGAAATTTATGGGCATAATTTATTTTTTTTCAATCACTTCCCAGCAGTGGTTCAATAAGTTGTTGATGAAGAAGAACTTGACTGTCTTAAATCAAAAGACTTAAAAATATAGGTTTAATAATGTAAATAACTTGAAGACATTGTTAGAAAAAAATTAGAAATAAATGACTTAAGGTTCATATAAATAAGAGCAAACATCATTTTCATAAAATGTCTCTTGAAGTTACTTTTAAAAATAGATGGCATATCTAATATAATTTATTAATTCTAACATTGTTATCTTCAATTTGACAAAACAAATGTTGCTGTTTTGGTGAGCTAACTTTACATAGTAATAGTCTGGTGATCTCTGAGCTTCCTTTTCAAGGGTTAAAATAATCCCTGTTTTCTTTATAAGTTGCTGCAAAGATGACTAAGAAAAGATTTTCTGGGTGTTTTTTCCCCCATATTTTTTTCAAACCACAGCAATAAAAAAAAATTCATTACTGTGCACAAATCATTCCTATTTGATGTTGTAAGAGATGATCCCATTAAGATAACTATCACTTTCAATAACATTTTATTTGACAGTATATGATAGATTTCCTATGAGTGGCTAATCTTCAATTCCTTCTATGTCTAACTTCTAAGATGTTGAAGTTTCTTTGTTTTCTTCAAAATGAATCAGAATTCAATATATAATTCTTTGCTCAGCAGGGTGCTATAGCAAACATATTTTATGTTGTACAAAAAACTCGTTTTCTAATTTATTATAAAAAATAGTCTGTAGTGAAATGTAAGGGAGAAGAATGTATTCATATCATCTAGATTTCTGGAAAAAGAAAGATTTTAGAGAAAATTCTGTTGGTTGAAGGATGATTAACTCTAGGTGGAAGAACAGGAGAAAGGAGATCAGCAATGTTATGGCAATGACAGGAGGAAATGGCTGTTGGGGAAGAGCACAGATTAAATGAACACAGAAGCAGAAAAGGTAGTTAAGGAAAATGCCTGGATAGGTAAGAACGTCTCCTTGGTAAAAGAACCTAATTGGTGACTTCTTAGAGTTCATAACTTTAGAGAAATGTAGAAAATAAAAAAAATACAGAAATTAAACTGAAATCATAAGGTGGTGCCAAATATAATCATCACAAATCATAATATCATGTAAGGATATACAATATACAACTATAAATTGTCAATTTACAATTTAAAATACATTTTTAGAAAGAAAAATAATGTTTTAGAGAGTTACTGAATGAAACTGATAGTACCATAATTTAGTAAGTACAGCCTAAGATTGGCTTATTCCATTTGGATCTCCATATGTATTAGCTCATTTTCATGCTGCTGATAAAGACACACCCAAGACTGTGAAGAAGAAGAAGTTTAATGAATCTACAGTTCCACATGGCTGGGGAGGCCTCACAATCATGACGGAGGGCAAGGAGGAGCAAGTCACATCTTACATGGATGGCAGGAGGCAAAAAAAAAGAGCTTGTACAGGAAAACTCCCGTTTTTAAAACTATTATGAGACTCATTCACCATCAGAAGAAAAATGCAGGAAAGCCCTGTCCTTAATATCCAATCAACTCCCAACAGGTTCCTCCCACAACACATGGGAATTGTGGGAGTTACAAATTGAAGATGAGATTTGGGTGGGGATGCAGCCAAATCATATCATTCAGCCCCTGGTCCCCCCAAATCTCATGTCCTCACACTCCAAAACCAAACATGCCTTCCCAACCGTCTCCCAAGTCTTAACTCATTTCAGCATTCACTCAAAGGTTCACAGTCCAATGTCTCAACTGAGACAAGGCAATTCCCTTTCACCTATGAACTTGTAAAATCAAAAGCAAAATCTAAAGCAAGTTAGTTACTTCCTAGATACAATGGATGTAGAGGCACTGGGTAAATCCACCTGTTCCAAATGGAAGAAATTGTCCAAACAAAGGGGCTACAGGCCCCATGCAGGCTTGAAATCCAGCAGGACAGTAAAATCTTAAAGCTCCAAAATGATCTCCTTTGACTCCAAGTCTCTCATCCAGGTCATGCTGATGCAAGAGGTGCGTTCCCATGATCTTGGGCAGTTTTGTTCCTGTGACTTTGCAGGGTACAGCCTCCTCCCAGCTGCTTTCATGGGATGGCATTGAGTGTCTGCAGCTTTTCCAAGTGTGCAGTGAAGCCAATAGGTGGACCTACAATTCTGGGGTCTGGAGGATGGTGACCCGCTTCTCACAACTCCACTAGGCAGTGCCCCAGTAGGGACTCTGTGTGGGGCTCCAACCCCACATTTCCTTTCTGCATTGGCCTAGCAGAGGTTCTCCATGAGGGCACCATCCCTGCAGCAAACTTCTGCCTGGGCATCCAGGCATTTGCATATATCCTCTGAAATCCAGGAAGAAGTTCCAAAACCCCAATTATTGACTTTTGTGTGCTTGCAGGCTCAACATCACATGAAAGCTGTGATGGTTTGGGGCTTACACCCTCTGAAGCCACAACCTGAGCTGTACATTGGCCTCTTTCATCCACAACTGGAGCATCTGGGACACAGGATACTAAGACCCTACACTGCATGTAGCAGAGGGACTCTGGGCCTGGCAGACAAAAACTTTTTTTGTACTCCTAGGCCTTGGGGCCTGTGATGGGACAGGCTGCTGCAAAGGTCTCTGACATGCTGTGAAAACATTTTCCCCATTTTCTTGGGGATTAACATTTAGCTCCTGGTTACTTATGCAAATTTCTGCAGCTGGCATGAATTTCTCCTCAGAAAATGGGTTTTTCTTTTCTATCACATTGTCAGTCTGCAAGTTTTCCAAACTTTTATTCTCTGTTTCCCTTTTAAAACAATGCTTTTAAGAGCACCCAAGTCAACTCTTGGAAGGTTTGCTGCTTAGAAATTTCTTCTCCCAGATACCCTAAATCATCTCTCTCAATTTCAAAGTTTCACAAATCTCTAGGGCAGGAGCAAAATGCTGCCAGTCTCTTTGCGAAAACATAACAAGTGTCACCTTTCCTTCAGTTTCCAACAGGTTCCTTATCTTGATCTGAGATCACCTAAACCTGGACTTTATTGTTCACATCACTATCAGCATTTTAGGCAAAGCCATTCAACAAGTCTCTAGGAAGTTCCAAACTTTCCCACATTTTCCTGTCTTCTTCTGAGCCCTCCAAACTTTCAGCCTCTGCCCGTTACCCAGTTCCAGGTATCTTTTCAGCAACACCCCCACTACCTTGACCAATTTACTGTATTAGTCCATTTTCAAGCTGCTAATAAAGATGTACCCAAGACTGAGAAGAAAAAGAGGTTTAATGAACTTACAGTTCCACATGGCTGAGGAGGCCTTGCAATTATGATAGAAGGCAAGGAGGAGCAAGTCACATCTTATATGGATAGCAGCAGACAAAAAAAAGAGCTTGCGCAGGGAAACTTCCATTTTTAAAATGATCAGATCTCATGAGACTCATTCAGTATTACAAGAACAGTGCAGGAAAGACCCAGCACCAAAATTCAATCCCCTCCCACCAGGTTCCTCCTTTGACACATGGAATTGTGGGAGTTACAATTCAAAATGAGACTTGGGTAGGGATACAGTCAAACCATCCCACGACATCTTTTTCTTTATATTTTTTGAGACAGGGTCTTGCTATGTCCTCAAGAGTGGCAAGATCACAGCTCACAGCAGCCTTGGCCTCCTAGGCTCAAGGAGTCCTCCCCACCTCAGCTTTCCTGAATAGCTGGAATTACAAATTTACACCATGATGCCTGGCTAATTTTTGTATTTTTTGTAGAGATGGGTTTTTGTCAAGTTGCCCAGGCTGGTCTTGAACTCTTGGGCTCAAATAATCTGCCCATCTTAGCTTCCCAAAGTGAGCCCCCGCACCTAGCCTCCATATCTTCTTAATTATCTTCTTCAGCAATCATGGCTATTAAATAAAATAACTTGAATTTCTGAATCAGAACTTTGAATAGCTGAATCCAATGTGTTATATATATATATATAAAACACATATATAATTTTATGTATGTGTGTGTGTATATATATATAATTAAATGTATTCACATTGCTTTCACTAAAATATCAGCCAGAGCAAGAAGGAATTTTGCACTGTAAATAAATATTTTAAATGCCTAATATTTCATTTTCACCCAATGTTTTAACATTTCCTGTTTCCATGTGTTTTATACTAATAAACTGTATTAGTATAATAGCATTTATATTTAACTTTAAATCAGTACTACCAGAAGTTTGCCATGAAAAGTTTAAGTCTAAACTATAGTCATGTTGAAGTCATTTAATCAAATGAAGCTTCTATGTGTTTAAAAAGAGAAAGGTTGATAGAAAACAAGAATATATATATATATATATATCATATTATGATATATTCAGGTGAATAATCATGGAAAGATTTGATAGAAATAGTTCAGTAAAAATACTGTGACACTTGAATCTATTAGAAGTTAGAAATGAAATATGATGAACATATTTGATAAATAATATGATTGTATTTAGATCAAATAGAATGATATAAATGTACCCTGATTTAATGGGAAACGATAACCAGGAAAACAAACAAGAGGAAAAATCTAGAAATCCCATTCTCAGTACATGTAAGTATGTCAGTGCTAAACAGTATTTAAAACAGCAGACATTGATTCTTGGGGAAACAATTCAGTTCAGCCTTTCTTTAAAAAATGAAGTAGGGTGTGTGGAAAAAAAGCAGACTATTACCAACTGGAACAAATGACATATTTCAAAAGAAGAGCATACTGAACTTGAGAAACAATCAAATGCTTCTGTGGCTGAAAACCTTTCAAAAGAATTCTTAAAGGGTTAGTATTTTTATATTGACAGCAAAACTTATTAAAGTTACCTATCTTTCAGGAGTTATGTACCCATTGCTCTCATTGAAATCAGAAATATTGCTCAGGTAGTGTTTCTAATATGCTAAAATGCTTGTGGAATATAAAAATAAATTAATCTTATCTAAGGAATATTATTCATTCATTCATCAATTAATTTATCCATTCATTTATCTGAGGATTTTTGAACATCAATTAAGTGCACGGCACTGATGAAGCACTTTGGAATGTAAAGATGAAGAGACGATGCCCTCCTTCTAAGAATACTGGCATTAATTATAAGGCAAGCAAACACATTTGAATAAAATGTAATCATTTTTCAGACACAGTAAATCGTTTTTAGATTTTATGTAAATGATACAGATAATGCAAAGCACTAATCTTCTGATTTATACACAAAGGAATATTACAACATTTTACTGAGTATTATAATTTATTCTGCAGCTTAAGCATATTAATCTTATGATAAGAATGTTAAAAATTTATTATTTTAGCAATTTTGAAATATATAATACATTATTAAATGATAATTTAGTGGGGTGAGGAATTTTTTGATTAGTATATTTGAATCTTCTTACAACATATACATTGATCAAAGCATCACATGCATACCATAAATATATACAATTATTGTCACCTAGAAATATACATATATATATTATTTTTTTTTT
This sequence comes from Cacajao melanocephalus, assembly GCA_963573385.1. Taxonomy (NCBI): domain Eukaryota; kingdom Metazoa; phylum Chordata; class Mammalia; order Primates; family Pitheciidae; genus Cacajao; species Cacajao melanocephalus. The sequence goes on from CAUYLG010029288.1 coordinate 12,177, forward strand.
TAGAGACAGACTCTCTGTCACTCAGGCTGGAGTGTAGTGGACGATCATAGCTTACTGCAGCCTGGTACTCCTGGGCTAAAGCGACCCTTCTACCTCAGTCTCCTTTGTAGTTGGATGTGTGCCACCATGCACAGGTAATTAAAAACATTTTTTTTTTTTTTGAGGAGACAGAATCTCACTTCCTTTTACAGGCTGTTTTTGAACTCTTGGCCTCAAACAATCCTCCTGCCTTGGCCTCCCAAAGTACTGGGATTACTAGTATGAGCCACCAAGCCTGGCCAAATAAATTTTTAATAATAAAAGATATTACAATAACTATAATACTTTATCCTAAAAAATAAATGTTCTGCAAAATTTTTAAAGGAATATAAAGTTTAATGACAAGATGCAGAAAATAAACATGAAAATTGAGTGCATCCATCACATATTTAAATTGCATGTCCTCTCTTGAGAGCCAAAGTTATCCAGATATGCTGTTTTTAGCTTTCCTAGGCGAAGAACTTTTCAAGATTCCATGTTCAATGACTAAATTTTGCCTATCCACACTAATATGGTAGACTGCACTGTGGCAACTTTTTGCAGTGACCCTGTTATTTTCTTGAATAAAAGCTGAATGCGGGAAAAACAACTATAGACTCCACTGAAAATTGTCAATTCCCAGAGAAATTTTTTAAAAGAGGATAAAAACATAGAAACAGCAAATGAAAATGTTCATCATGTAGGCCATTGCTCCAGTTAGGGGATATATTTGTTATACTCTATTATAATACTTACATCAAATGACAATTGCTTTATGTAAATACATACTATTAAAATACTTAAAACCAATATATTAAAAAATATATTGGGTTTTGGCTTAATTTATTCATGGAATTTCCAGGAGGCTTGAAGAATATACTATTAAATTCATGCCCATAGCACAAACACACACATACACACATAAACACAGGCATGTTCATAACGTCGACATAAAAAAATTTCAAATAGACAAGAGTAGAATTTATCTTCATTTCCTTGAGAAAAACCAGTGTACAAATTTGATTTAATGTGCCCAAAATATGAATTGCAATCTATCTTTCAAAGCTCACATAAACATTCACTATGACTCAGCAGCATTCTTTTTATTTTTATTAATAAATTAAAGCTTTTGAAATTTAAGTAAAATATTTTATTTAAAAAATTCAGATATGTAGTGTGTGTGTGTGTGTGTGTGTGTGTGTGTGTAGTTGTGTGTTTGCATTTGTTTCAAGCAAAATATTGAAATGCAGAAGCAAAGACCACGACCATACTATTCTGTTTAAAATTCTGAGGAGGCACATGTTTGGAGACGCAAAGTAGATTAGTGGTTCTATGAAGCTTGTGATGGAATACATCCCTTTCTGCAATTTATTGCACAGACTTTCCAATTCCTATTTTGATTTGGTCCCACCCTTTTCTTTCTGTCTTAACTGCAGACTTAATCTTCGACAATCTTTGTGAAAATGTTAGTGTACATATGCATATTCACATACATATGAACAGTGTTCTTATGAAATGAGCAACTTATGTGTGCCAGGTTCTTTTAATGGCAAATATAGCTTAGCAATAAATTACATATAAATTTACCTCATATTAAATTTAAAAGTCACATGCTGTTTCTTGATTTAATTATGAACATTTACATGCATCTGAGCTTTGGCTACAAACTAAAATTACTTAGGGAACTTCCAAAAATTACAGTCTCTACTCTCATATAAAGACCAATTAAATCAATATCTCTGTTTGGGGGAAGGCAAACTCAAAAATTATTTCAATATAAAATGTGATCAAATAATCTCAATTTGTGGGTAAGGATGAAAATGTAGGTGCCTGTTTTTTATTTTTATTTTTTGAGACGGAGTCTTGCTCCGTAGCCAGGCTGGAGTGCAGTGGCGCCATCTCAGCTCACTGCAACCTCCGCCTCGGGGTCGAAGTGATTCTTCTGCCTCAGCCTCATGAGTAGCTGGGACTACAGGTACGTGCCACCACACTCAGCTAATTTTTTTGTATTTTTGGTAGAGGCAGGGTTTCACCATGTTGGCCCAGGATAGTCCCGCTCTCCTGACCTTGCGATCCACGTGTGTCATTCCCCCAAAGTGCTGGGATTACAGGCATGAACCACTGCGCCCGGCCTTAGTTGACCATTTTTATTGCTGCTGTTTCGTCATAAATAATGATGCTATAATCATCTGAATTCTCTTACTTTTGAAAAGTTATTTGAAACGTTATTATAATATATACCTAAAAACGAATTGCTGGAATAAATGGTATGCCTTATTTAAATATCTGTTTATATTGCCAGATTGTCCTTCAAAGGCTTTTCAACTAAATGATATGTAATACTGTTCCATATTTCTCCACACATACTGGATATTTTGAGTATTAGATAACTATATTTTTTAAAAGTACCATAAAATTTTATGGTGTTAGGTCTTATGTTTAAGTCTTTAACCTATCTGGTGTTAATTTTAGTGTAAGGTATCGGGAAGGGGTCTAGTTTCTGCTTTCTGCACACTGCTAGCCAAAAAACTGAGACATTTCATCAACAGAACACCTATCCTATAAGAAATGCTAGAGAAAGGACTTCAATTAGAAACAAAATGATGTTAATGAGCAATAAGTAATCACCTAAAGGTACAAAACACACTGGTAATAGAAAGTACATAGAAAAACACAGAATAGTATAATACTATAACTGTGGGGTGTAAGTTACTCTTAACCTAAGTAGAAAGACTAAACAATGACCCAATCAAAAGTAACAACAACAACAACAACAACTTCTGAAGACATAGATGCTATAGTAAGATACAAATGGAAACAACAAAAAAGTTAAAAAGCAGAAGGACAAAGTTAAGTCATAGTTTTTATTAGTATTCTTTTGCTAGTTTGTGTGCTTGTTTATGGAGTGCTAAGTTGTCATCCACTTAAAATAATAGGTTACAGGATAGTATTTGCAAGCTTCCTGGTAACCTCAAACCAAAAACTTCAACAGATACAAAAAACAAACAAACAAAAACAAAACAAAACAAAACCAAGAAGCATAATCTATCACCAAAGAAAATTAATTTAACTAAACGGAAGACAGGAAGGAAATAAAGAAAGAAACAAAGACCGCAAAACAACCAGAAAACAAACTTTCATGAGTGAATGCCAGCAGCTATTCCAACAGGAAAAGGCTACCTGAGGCTAAGCATGTCCAACATGGTGACTCCTTCTTCCCTACTCTTTTCCAGCCAAATGTAGAGTAAGGAGCAGGCAACATGGCACCAGCCAAGCAAAGACCCCATTTGCATAATATGATTAGGATGGGACAGCCAGCTTCCCCATGCACTATGTAAATGTCACACCTGGTCCAACCAATCTTTAGGCCCTATGTAAATCAGCCACCACCTCCTCAAGCCTGTCTATAAAATCCAGTTTATTCTGCTGTGGGCTGGAATTCGCATGGGTGTACCACTCTCTCTTGCAGGAGAGACAGCTGTTCTCTTTTCTTTTCCTTTTGCCTATTAAATCTCCACTCCTAAATCTACTACTTGTGAATGTCTGCATTCTTGATTTCCTTGAAGTGCGACAACAAACCTCAGGTATTTACTCCAGACAATGATTCTGCTTCTAAAGGGTGTGTGTTAGAGAGAACTGGCTCACTAATTACAAGGCAGAGCCCCACAACAGGCCATCTGAAAGCTAAAGAAGAGATAATTTAGTAATGGCCCAGTCTAAATCTGAATGACTTGAAATCAGGAAAGCTGGCAGAGCAGCCTTTAGTCTGCAGCCAAAGGCTTGAGACACCTTGGGGAAGCCACCGACACAAGTCCAAGAGTTCAAAGTCCAGAGAACCCGGAGTCTCATATTCAAGGGCTGGAGGAACAGAAACAAGCACCTAGCATGAGAAGAAAAAAAAGCCAGAAGACCCAGCAAGCAAACTTATCCCAACTTCTTTTGACTAATTCGTTCTAGCCCTACAGGTAACTGATTGGATGGTGCCCATGGACATTGAAGGTAGGTCTTCCTCTTCTAGTTGATCAACTCAAATCTCAATCTCCTTTGGAAACACAATCACAGATCCACTCAGAAACAATACTTTATCAACCATCTGGAAATCTTTCAATCCAATCAAGTTGACACTTAATATTAACCATCACAAGATTCATTTGATCTACAGTGCAGATTAAGTCTAATGTTTCTTTGTTGATTTTCTGTCTGGAAGATCTGTCCAGTACTGAAAGTAAGGGATTGAAGTATCCAGCTATTATTATATTGGAGTCTCTGTCTTTAGCTCTAATATTTTATATGTTTGGGTGCTCCATTGTTAGGTGCATATATATTTACAATTGTTATCTCTTCTTGCTTAATTGACACCTTTATCATTATGTAGTGACTTTTTTTGGTCTCTTTTTATAGATTTTATATTGAAATCTATTTTTTATATAAGTATAGCTACTCCTTTCTCAATTTTCATTGATGTGGAATGTCTTTTTCCATTGTTTTTATTTAATCTGTGCGTGTCTTTATAGGTAAAGTATTTTTCTTGTAGGCAACAGGTCAATGGGTCTTCTGTTAAAATCCTTTCAGCTACTCTGCCTTTTTATTGGAGAGTTTGGTTCATTTAAATCTAATCTTGTTATTGATAATTAAGGACTTACTCCTGCCATTTTGTTATTTGTATGGACTCAGTAACATGGACTTTTACTTACAAAGGCTGACCTTGCTACAGCCACTACTGGGTGTCCAAAATCAGAGACCAACATTGAACACTTGTTACAGGACCATTTCTCAGGGTGGTCAACCTAATACCTGATGTCAGCTTGGTTACATTTTAACTCTTTCATTATAGAAGGTACAGTTGTTTGTCCTTACTGGAATAGACATTAACTCAGGATATAAATTTGCCTTCTCTGCATGCGATACTTCTGCCAATACTACCATTAGTGGACTCACAGAATGCCTCAATCACTGCAATGATATTCCACATGGCATTACCTCTGATCAAGGAGCTCATTTCAACAAGAAAAGAAGTGTGGCAGTTGGCTCATGCTTATGGCATTCACTGATCTTATCATCTCTCCATTATCCCTAAGCAGCTGGCTTGATAGAATGGTGTGATGGTCTTTTGAAGTGACAATTACAATGCCAACCAAGTGAGAATACTTTGCAGGTCTGGGGCACAGTTTTCCAGAAGGCTGTGTATGTTCTGAATCAACATCTGATACATGGTACAGTTTCTCCCATAGCCAGAAGTCAAAAGTCCAAGAGTCAAGGGGTAGAAGTGGAAGTGACACCACTCACCATTACCCCGAGTGACCTGCTAGCAAAATTTTTGCTCTTGTTTCTGCAACATTATGTTTTGCTGGCCTTGAGGCCTTAGTTCCAGGAGACACAACAATGATTTCATTGAACTGTAAGTTAAGATTGCCGTGTGACCACTTTGGGCTCCTCCCGTCTTTAAGTAAGCAGGCTATTAAGAGAGTTACAGTGTTGGCTGGGGTGCTTGACCCAAACTGTCAAGAAGAAATCAGACTACTACTCCACAATGGAGGTAAGAAAGAATATGTCTGGAATACAAGAGGTCCCTTAGGGTGTGATCTTAGTATTACCATGCCCTGCGATTAAGGTCAATTGGAAACTACAACAACCCAACCCAGAGAGGACTACAAAAGACTCAGAGCCCCTAGGAATGAAAGTTTGGGTAATTCCACCAGACAAAGAGCCACAATCAGCCATGGTGCTTGCTGAAGGCAATAGAAATACAAAATGGGAAGAAGTTATCAGTATCCACCATGACCATGTTACCAGTTACAGAAACGAGGACTGTAAATTGTCGTATTTCCACCTCATTTTGTTAAGAATATGTTTGTGCTTGTATACACCTGAACTACAAAAATATCTTTATTTTATTTCTTTTTGTATTCCTTTATTATGTAACATAAGATTTATTGATTTCATATCAGCATTTAAATATTGGTAATTTTAAGTAATAGCATTCAGATTAAGAATTGGTGCATTTTTGATTGTATAAAAGATGGTTGTACTATGTTAGGCACAAATATGTCCTCATTATTATCTTTAATTGAAGAGTAAGTAAGTTAAGGAGATTTGTATGGATGCCAAGTTGACAAGGGGTGGACTTATGATATTTAATATTGGGTGTCAACTTGATTGGATTGAGGGAGGTTTAGATGGCTGGTAAAATATTGTTTCTGAGTGTGCCTGTGAGTGTGTTGCCAGAGGAGGTTAACTTTTGAGTTGGTGTCCTGAAAGAGGAAGACACACCTTCAATTTAGTTGGGCACAATTTGCACAATTTAGTGCAGATAAAACAAGGCAGGCTGAAGAAGGTAGAAAAACTTTGCTTGCTAGATTTTCTCAATATTTTCCTTCTTTTTATGGTTAACAGTTGCTTCTGCTCCTTCCCTTAGACATCAGACTCCAGGTTCTCTAGTCTTTGGACTTTGAAATTTGCACCAGTGGCTTCCCCAGGTCCTTTGAGCCTTTGGCCACAGCCTGAAGGCTGCAGTGTTAGCTTCCTTAGTATTAATACTTTTGCACTTGAACTGAGCCACTACAGTCTTCTCTGTTTCCCAGTTTGCAAATGGCCTGTAACGAGGCTTTGCCTTGTAATTTAGTAAGCTAATTCTCCCTAATAAACTGCCTTATGTATATACATGTATCCTATTGGTTCTGTCTCTCTGTAAAACCCTGACTAATACAGATCTAATAGGTATTTACAGAGCATTTTATCCAACAGCTACAGAATACACAATCTTCTTCTCTTCACAAGGATTATCCTCAAGGATAGACCATATGTTAGGTCACAAAACAAGTCTTAAAACATTTACAAGAAATGAAATAATACCAAGCATCTTCTTTGACCACAATGAAACAAAACTACAAATTAATAACAAAAGAAATTTTGGAAGTCAAACAAATACATGAAAATTAAACAGCATGCTCTTGAATGAATAAGGGTCAATTAGCTTTAAAATATAGAAAAATTTATTAAAACAAATGAAAATGGAAACATAATGTATCAAAACCTATAAGATACAGAAAAAGCAGTACTCAGAGGGAAATATATAACTATACGTGCCAACATAAAAAAACTCAAACAATCTAACAAGGAACCTTAGAGAACTAAAAATACAAGAGCAAAATAAACCCAAATTGGTAAAAGGGAAGAAATAATAAATACCAGAGCAGAAATAAGTGAAAATGAAAGAAAGTAAACAAAGAAAAGATCAATGAGACAAAAAAAAAAAGATTTTGAAATAAAACAAAATTGGCAAAACTTTAGCCAGACTAAGAAAAAACAAAGCTCCAAATAAATAAAATCAGAAATAAAAAAGGAAACATTACAACTGATACTACAGAAATTCAAAGGATTAGTCATGGCTACTATGAACAACCATATGCCAATAAATTGGATAATCTAGAAGAAATGGACAAATTCCTAGGCACATAAAACTTACCCAGATTGAACCATGAAGAATTACAAAACCTGAACAGACCAATAATGAGTAACAAAATCAAAGCTATAATAAAAATATCCTAGTAACGAAAAGCCCCGGACCTGATGGCTTCACTACTAATTTATACCAAACATATAAAGAAGAACCAGTATCAATCTTATTCAAACTATTCTGAAAAACAGAGGTGAAGAAAATCTTTCCAAATTCATTCTGTGTGAGCAGTACTGCCCTGATACAAAAACCAGACAACAATACATCAACAAACAAACAAACGAACAAACAGAAAACTGCAGGCCAAAATCACTGATAATTATTGATGCAAAAATCTTCAACAAAACACTAGCAAACTAAATTCAACCACATATAGAAAAGAACATTCATCATGACCAAGTGAGCTTTATCCCTGGGATACAAGGATGGTAAACATATACAACCCAGTCAGTGTGATAAATCATATAAACAAAATGAAGGACAAAAACATTTTCATAATTTTAATCCATGCTGAAAAAGAATTTGATACAAATTCAACATCACTATATGATAAAAACACTCAAAAGACTGGCTATAGAAGGATCATATACCAACATAACAACAGCCATATTTGTCAGACCCACAGCTAGTACCATACAGAATCAGGAAAAACTGAAAGCCTTTCCTGTAAGATCTACTACGTGACAAGGATACTCACTATCACCACTGTTATGCAACATTGTGTTGGAAATTTTAACTAGAGTAATCAGACAAGAGAAAGAAATGGAAGCCATTTAAATTGAAAAAGAAGAAGTCAAATTACCTTTGTTTGTAGATGATATATTCTTATATTTGAACAAACCTAAAATCTCTACTAATAAACTAAAAGAACTAAAAACAAACTCAGTAAAGTTGCAGAATACAAAATTAGCATACAAAATTAGTAGCACTTCTACATGCCAACAGCGAACAACGTGAAAGGGAAATTTTAAAATGTCCCATTTACAATAACTAAACATGAAAGTAAATATCTAGGAATTATATTGACCAAATAAGTGAAAGGTCTCTATAATGGAAACTATAAAACACTGATCAAATACAGGGAAGAAGAACAAAAATAAAAATAAAGACATATCTCATGTTAATGAATTAAAATTATCAATATTGTTAAATGTCCATACTACCCAAAGCAATCCATAGATTCAAGGCAATCTATCAAGGCAATAACAAGTGTTGGTGAGGATGTGGAGAAAAGAGAACCCTTTTGCAATATTGGTGGGAATGTAAATTAATACAACCACTATGGAGAACAATTTGGAGATTCCTCAAAAAGCAAAAAAATAACAGCTACAATATGGTCCACCAATCCCTGGGTATATACTCAAAATAAAATAAATCAGTACATCACAAAGATATTTGCACTCTCATATTTATGGCAGCATTATTCACAATACACAAGATCTAGAAGCAACCTATGTGTTCATCAACAGATTAATGGGTAAAGAAAATGTGATACATATACATACTGAAGTACTATCACCACACACACACAAAAATGAGATTCTGTCATTTTCAACAACATTAATGTAATTGAAGAGTATTGGGTGTTATGAGAAATAAGTCAGGCACGAAAGACAATCATCACATGCTCTCTCTTATTTGTGGGATTTACAAATCAAAATAATTGAACTCATGGTGATAGTCAGTAGAAGGATGGTGACCAGAAGCTGGCAAGGGTAGTGGGGGTGTGGAGATGTGGGGATGTTTAATAGGTACAATATAAATAGTTAGAAAGAGTGAATAAGACTTCGTTTGATATCACAGCACGGTGACTCTAGTCAATAATAACAATTTTACATTTTGAAATAATATGGAGAGGGTAATCATATTGTTTGTAACATGAAAGATAAATGCCTGAGGGAATGAATATTCCACTTTCCATGATGTGACTACTATGCATTGCCTGCCTGGGTGAAAACATCTCATGTACACCATTAGTATGCATACCTACTATGTTTTCACATAAATTGAAAATAAAACTTTAATAAATAAAAAAGTTATTATACTTTAAGTTCTTTGAAGCTAATCAAAACAAGATATAAAACACCAGAATCTCTGGGACAGAGCTAAGGCAGTGATAAGAGGAAAATTTACAGCACTAAATGCTCACATCTAAAAATTAGAAATATCTTACATTAGTAATCTAATATCACAACTGAAATAATCAGAGAAACAAGAACAAATCAACCCCAAAGCTAGAAGAAGACAAGAAATAACCAAAACAAGAGTGGAACTGAAGGAAACTGAGATACACAAAAGCATTCAAAAGTTTGACAAATCCAGCAATTATTTTCTTTTGAAAAAAAAATTAATAAGATATGTAGGTCACTAACTAGAATAATGAAGAAGAAAAGAGAGAAGATTCAAGCAAACACAATTAGAAATGACAAAGAGGATACTATCCCTGACCACATAGAAATAAAAATAATCATCAGAAACTATTACAAAATCCACTACAAACAAACTAGAAAATCTAGATGAGATGGTTAAATTGCTGGGCACATACACTTTCCCAAGACTGAAACCGAAAGAAATTGATTCTTTGCACAGACCAATAACAAATTCTGAAATTGCATCAGTAATAACAGCAACTAAACAACAACAACAGCAAAAGTCAAGGATCTGATATATTCAGAGCTGAATTCTACCAGACCTCAACTTATTCTATGAGGACAGCATAATCCTAATACCAAAACCTGGCAGAGACACAACAAAAATCAGAAAACTTAATGCCAAAATCCTTGATGAACATTGATGCAAAAAAAGTTATCAACAAAATACTTGCAAACCAAATCCAGCAGCATATCAAAAACTAATCCACCATGATCCAGTGAGCTTCATCATATAAACAGCAGTAAAGACAAAAATACATGATTATTTCATTTAATGCAAAAATGTATTTTGATAAATTCAACACTCCTTTTTGTTAAAAACTCTCAATAAGCTAGGTATTGAAAAAACATACCTCAAAATAATAAGAGCCATAAAATGGTTTAAAGACTTAGATGAAAAACCCAAAACTGTAACAATCCTGGAAGACAACCTAGGCAGTACCATCCTAAACATATAAACAGGCAAAGATTTTATGATGAAGACACCAAAAGACAATCACAACAAAAACAAAAATTGAAAAGTAGGATCTAATTAAACTTAGGAGCTTCTGCACAGCAAAAGAACCTATCAGCAGAGTAAACAGACATCATACAGAATGGAAGAAAATATTCACAAACCGTGTATCTAACAAAGGTCTAGTATCCAGCATTTATAAGGAACTTAAGCAAGTTTACAAGAAAGAAAGAGACAATTCCATTAAAAAGTGAGCAAAGTACATGAATGAACACTTTTAAAAAGAAGACATACATAGCACCAACAAGCATATAAAAAAGCTTAATATTATTAGCCATAGAGAAATGCAAATAAAAACCACTATGAGATAGCATCATCTCACATCAAATAGTCAAAACTGCTGTTTTTAAAATGCCCAAAATTAATGGAGGCTGGAGACACTGTGAAGAAAAGGGAACATTTTTACACTGTTGGTGGGAAAGTTAGTTCAAGCACTGTGAAAAGCAGTATGGTGATTCCTCAAAGAGCTAAAGGCAGTAAATAAGAAAACTGATTTAACTTCCTCATTTTAAAAATCCTTTTTATCTAGACATTGTTTATTATATCTATAATAATATATCTGCATTAAAGGTACTCCCAAGTCTTGTCAACCTCTGTCTGAACTTAACCTGCTAGTAACTTCCTTCACAGATAAAACAAGTTTCTTCACCTCTATGTCATTAATCAAGCATGTACTTTTGCCTGAAACACTCAGATTTTATCTCGCTATCTGCTTAGCCACAAACCTTTTGCCAAATATCCTCCACCAAATGACCTGCCAATTTTACATTTTTCATAGCATTGCCTGTGTTAAGCATGAGTTCTGAGTATTCTTTACTTTTTAATTTATTTTTTAAAATTTTGTCTGTTCATTGTATGACAACCTAACAAGAATGAATTAAGGATAAAATCAGAGACAGCTGTGTTATAACTCAGTACTGCCACAGAATTTCGGTGTCTGTTTTAGTCCATTTCACATCAGTTGTTCTCCAATAATTTTAATATCTATGATACTATAGAGAATAAAAGTACAATTTTGTACCCCTATTATTATACTGAAGTTTGCTCATTTCACAGGGCAAATGTTTTCTTTATTTCAGAAATTATTTACAATTTAAAAATGCTTATGTAGAATAAAACCTATTTTCTTAGGTTCATATAATGAGATTTTTGCCTGAACATCATAAAAAAAACAAATAGGAGGGTGGTCTCTAACTAACGACGAGTGCTAAAAACAAAAAAGACCTGAGAAGGTAAATTTACACTAAATAATAGTCAAATAACATAATGACGCTGAATGAAGAATAGCTTCATAGTCATTCAAATCAATTATATGATGGTAGAACTGAGTCATCATATGGTCCATCATATAGACATGTATAACAACACACACCAGTATACTGCAGCATAACTAACAGTATCTAACTGATGCACTCTTTATATTCCCTTTATTGTATTTTCCTTCTTGCAGTGGTTCTTTAGCAATGAGTGTGTTGGAAAGCAATAACTTACTTTGCTTTATATAAATGGGAGTCAGAACATTCTCTCTCTCTCTCTTTTTTTTGAGACAGAGTCTCGCTCTGTAGCCCAGCTGGAGTGCAGTGGCGAGATCTTAGCTCACTGAAACCTCTGCCTCCTGGATTTAAGCGATTCTCTTGCCTCAGCCTCTAGAGCAGCTGGGATTACAGGTGCCCACCCCACGCCTGGCTAATTTTTGTATTTTTAGTAGAGACAGGGGTTCACCATGTTAGCCAGGTTGGTCTCAAACTCCTGACCTCAGGTGATCTGCCTGCCTCAGCCTCCCGAAGTGCTGGGATTACAGGCATGAGTCACCTCACCTAGCTACAGAAGATTCTTATACTTCCCACTAGTGTTCATAGGTGTTACAGACCAGTGAGAATTTTCAAAGGTCTTCAGAACAGAATGAAAAAAATGAGGAAGTTTTGCCTGACTAGCAGACTAGTGTACAGAGTGTCATATATGTTTCCTTCCAGATGCAGAAGAGCTATGGAGTTTTGATTTTTTTTCCATGTAAAGATAAAACTTAGAATGTAGAGAAACATACAGATGATAATTCTCTTCACCTTCCAAAATAATGACAGCTAAATCTCTTTGTCACAATTTAGAAAATCAGACTGCACATACATGGACTTATGAAAAATAACAACGATATTTTAGTAAATGTTTCAAGATAACATTTTATCTTGGAGATGAAAAACGTCTAATTTAGAAAATGAATCTTTCCTACAGCCTGAAGACCAATAATCCAGAAATATTATAGGCATACAAAGAAATGCTTTTCTAAATATTAGCCCCACACTAGAATGGCTTTGTCCCTGTATAGTTCCTGTGATTACCAAGAGGAGAAAGTCTATGTTAATTTAAAATTATTACTTTGATCACTAGAGATTTAAATAATCCAGGACAACCAATATTTTGATAACAGAGGAAAAAAACAATTGCTTCAAAAAAGTATTCAGAATCAAATACTAAAAAATTGAGTATTAGTCGGCATATGGGAATATGTATATTTGTTTACATAACAAAAATACATATATATGTGTTTAATTGATGCATGCAAATGTATGTGCATTTGTGTGAGTGTACACGTGTTAACAAGTCATGGAAGATTGTCTCATTCTAAGATTCTGATCTTCCAATTTTCTTGTGCATAATTTATTGCCAAATATTATTTTGTATATATTAGTATAGGCTTTGGAGCAGAGATTTTCAACTTTGGCACTGTTGACATTTTGAAATGCATAGATCTTTGTTGTCGGAATGAGGCTGTCTTGAACATTGTAGGACGTTAGCAGCATGCCTGTCTCTATCAAGTAGATGCTAGTAGTACCCATGTGCTGGTTTTGACAACCAAATATTTCTCTAAGTAGTTTCAGATGTTTCACGTGAGAAGAGGTGAAATCATTCCAGTTAACAACTACTTTCTATAGAAAAATATACAATAAAATACACAGAAACTCTTTCTCAGCATACACAGATTCTTTGTAAATATGTAATTTCATTATTTTATATTACTATATTCTTTAAATATCATACTTCAATCTTTGACTAAGTCACATTTGAGAAGTATGATAATTTATTTAGTAAAATCTATATAAAAGGATAAGGTCAAAGCCATTACCATAAACAACTTCTTAAAAATTCTGCTTAAATTCACAAAGGCTGTAATAATTATGGGGTTATTAATTGTCTGTAAAGAAATGTGTAAATTACCTAACAATAAAGGCTACCCACGGTATTAAATTTTAAAGGCTAGAGGCATCTGTATCTTACATAAAATTAGTTCCACACACAAAGAAAATATTAATAATGAATATGAAGTTAAAAACGTTTTAAAATCAATGTTTGTCTAATTTTGAAAACCTATTGGAATCTTGCAGTACTTTGATCCTTTCTGCATTAAATTCTTTTAAAACATTGTCTGCTTTGTAGAAGTTTCAAGGACATATTGAAGGAGAATCAAATTATAAAGTAACAGTGCAGCTTGTTCTTATATTTACATTTATCTTTAAAGAGAGTAATTTATTTATTTTGGGTACCAAAGAGAACTATACATCATACTAATGCACATGCAGTTTAAAATTTGCCCTTCATGCTGTGACTGGACATTGCTAAGCTCAGTTTGCAGTGGTTTTATTTGCTAGAGGGGAAATTTCAAATAGGTAAGCTCTATAGTAGTCTCTGCTTAGAACATATTTTCTGTTTTGCATTTATGTGGGAGTAGCAAAACAAAAAATAATCTGCTAAAAAGAATAACCTCCATAGTAATGATTACCCAAATCTGCTGAACTGATCCTCATATGTCTACCAGATGGTGAAGTGGTGAAATGGAACCAAGAACGCCTCGAGGCAGTTGCTGTTGCTGTTAATCTCTGGAGAATTTCAATGTGGAAGCATACCTGTCTAAAGTCTGCATCAGCCTTGCAAGTCCATAAGAGCTTTTCAATACAGTTTCTGAAAAGGAAGATAGTAATTTATTGTGTCTCTACTCTTCTATTCAAACAAAAATGTGAATTTTTGCTGGTTATCAAATACAAGTGTACAACATGGATTTGCTTGAGGACTAAATTATCAAAATTTACTACAACATTGTCCTGAGCTGCATCTAACTTTGGCAAGTCTTATAAATTCTGTTCTAATGCATTTAAATACAAAGTCTGGGCTGGAAAAGAAGCATGCCAGGAAGAGGAGGGAACGTTCTGTGATAATCAAAAAGACAAATTCCATTTCCATTTGTTAAGAGTGAGAAGCAAAACCCGAAGAACTTTTTGATGTTTAAAAACAAGGTGAAAAATGTCATTTTAATACAGAGGATGACATTCAGAAGTTACTCTCTGAATAATTTTCTGGCCAAGGCTATAGCATAGCTCCAATCACAACCAATTAAAATATGGGAAAAAGACCAAAATAATGTAATCTATCTTGTATAAATAGTTACTGGGAATTTGTATTTTAAAATGGGACTGTTTGTTAAATTAAAAGAGAGTCTTTAAGAAGCTTGTTTGTATTTGTTATCACTATTATAATGTGGAATGCCCTATTTAATTTAGAATGACATGCTAAAGGGTCAAGAAAAAAATCAAATTTTGCCATTCTTTTAACTAACTCTTAATCGTTACTGTTATATAAACAAAGTACATATACTTATTTTTATAAATAGTAATCATCAACAATACTTGGAATTTTCCAAGAGGGCAGAAAAAAAAACATACAAAAAATCTGTGAGGTTCTAAATTCCTAACTTGTATGTATTTCTTAGAAATAAAAAGGGAATAAATGCTCTTGTTAATAAAGGTATTAAAATTAACAAATTGTTTAACACAGTACTTCTTTACTCCTTCAGTTAAGTATGACATATATGTGGCAGTATATTTGTTAAACTTTTCCTCAACAAAATATATTATCAACACACATAGAAATTAAAATATCATTTTCCATGGAAGAACCTGTGTTAGCCTTTTATCCAGCACAATTCAGCACCTGAATGCTAACTTCAATATAAATCAGTTTATTACCACTCATTTCCTAAGGGCAACTGTGAAAATAAACATTTAAGCTACAACAGTTCTTCAAAACCCTACACATTTTATCCCCTTTCAAGTATCTTTAAATACAACAGCTCTTCTATGGCTCTGGTGTATGTTTTATTGTGAACCTTGAATAGAAACCTCTCATGCAGTCTTATTTAATGTCTTCTTTACATTGTCTTCTCCCATATTGTTGATCCATTTTTTTTCCCAGATGATCAAAAGCTGGTTTGGTAAGGAAGAATCCTACTGAAGAAAAGAAATGAATGGGTCACATAGAATCCTCCTCATTACAACTGTAAGGAAACCAATAGAAACAATATGTTAATGTAATTTTATTTCAATTACACAATATTGCATTTAATACTGATAATATATTTGGTTTGGATTAATGGGCATTTAATTTAAAAACAAAATACAAAGATTATAAAATTAATGAGAGAAATGTAACAAGGGTTTTTTTTTTTTAATTCAGTAGATGTTTATTGTATGTGAATAAACAATTCAAAACACAGAAAGTATTAATCAATAGAATAAAATTCTATGTTTATCCTATTAGTAAAAAAAATTCAATGGTAAATAGTGTTAAATAACCTAGATTATTAGGTAATTGTATTGAATTCTGACTTTTTCACTTAACACATGTCTGAGGATGAGCATATACCTTAATCTCAGATTCTTCCTCTCTAAACTGGTGTTAATAACTTGGAACTTCATTATCAATAGAACTTTCTGTGATGAAGAAAATGTCCTATATCACTTCTGTCTAATACAATAATCACTAAGCACATTTGGTTATTAAACACTTTGGATTGGATGAGTGCTATAGAAAAACTGAATTCTTAATTTTGGATAATTAATTAATTTTTAATTTCATTTATTTATTTATTTTGAGGCAGCATCTCGCTATGTTGCCCAGGCTGGAGTGCAGTGGCACAATCTCAGCTCAACGCAACCTCTGCCTCCTGGGTTCAAGTGATTTTCCTGCCTCAGCCTCCCAAGTAGCTGGGATTGCAGACATGTGCCACCCATACTGCTAATGTTTGTATTTTTAATAGAAATGGGGTTTCACCATATTGGCCAGGCTGGTCTTGAACTCCTGACCTCAACTGAGTCACCCGCTTCAGCCTTCCAAAGTGATTGGATTATAGGCGTGAGCCATGGCGCCTGGACAACTTTAATAAATTTAAATTTAAATAGCTATATATGGCTGGTGACTACAGTATTGTTCAGTACAGTCTTAGAGGATTTAGTGATATTATCATGAAATTAATTACATTATTTATTTAAATAATTTCTATTATTTTCCTCATAAAATTAGCAAAGGTTAAAATGTTGGCCAGGGTGTGTTGAGAATGTCTTTCTAGTAAAACTATTAGGCAAGAGTGTATTGATACTATATTGGAAACAAAATTTGTATATCTAAGTCTTAAAATGTTAATACTTTTGACTGTAAAATCTTATTTTGAAATATTATCTAAGAAAATAATCTTTTGTTAATTCATTGTATGTGCAAATTATGTGACATTTTGAATAATCATTAAATTAAGTACATATTAAGATGTCACAGATTGATGTGAGCTGTGCTGTAGTGAGAAACAAGAACAAGAAAAAACAACAATACACTGGAAACCCTAAAAAAGACAATTTATTTCTCTTACTAGTTAGTTGTGCATCTTTGGGAACATCAAATGACTGCTCTGGGTCCTCATTTGCAAAACGAAAGATGAATAGTCTATAAAAGACATTCCAGTTATACAGTTCCATATCTCTTGCTGTTTTTTCACTGAAAAGACCCAGACACAAGTTTCAAAAGGTAGTCTTGTTGTTTACCACAGTTGTATTCAATAGAGAGCAGATCTTGGGGAAGAATTAATATTTATCCTGAGGCAAAGATGCTTTTAAGAAGGATAATTTGTCAAATGCTCTTTGAGACCACACTGTTGAGCATCATCAAAGTGAGAGAAAGAGCACTTGGACTTATCTTGCAGTAACATACAAGAAGACTCTTTGGAGTGAAGCATTTAAAAAGGGAGCTCCAAGACACACACAGCAGTCAAGAGAAATGAGCCAGGCAACATACCTGATGTATATTTACCATGGTGATAACTTACTTGACTATTCA
Source organism: Cacajao melanocephalus (assembly GCA_963573385.1). Lineage (NCBI taxonomy): Eukaryota > Metazoa > Chordata > Mammalia > Primates > Pitheciidae > Cacajao > Cacajao melanocephalus. Next base: position 29,968 of record CAUYLG010029288.1, read on the forward strand.
TACAAGATTTAGTAATCAGATACAGTCTAAGAGAAAAGATCCACATTTAAAATTTTACCTGCCTCAATTGTGGTGATAAACTATAAAAAAAAAAGCCCTAGATTATCTGTAGGATGCTAGTGAGATGAACTGTATGTAGAAGTATTTTTAATCTAATAAATGTGTAACAGATCTATAATATCATCAGCCATTACCTTTGAACTTAAGTGACAAAAAGCATGGTGCTGTTAATGAACTATGAATGTGGGAAAGAAAAGAGAAAATTTGGGAGAAATGTCATATTTTAATTTTTGATCATTTGGAATCATAAGACCATAAGATAGCTAAAGGGAATGAAAATCTAAAGCTCCAGGAGAAAGTCATAGTATCATGCATAGTCACTGAGCTCAAAACTCTAATCATTATCAAGGCTACTAAATTCATGTACAATTCAATTTGTTAATAAATGTGGTTCCATCAACACATAAATAAACAGTATCCATTCAGGCAGTAAGACAATGATGTGTAATAAATACAAACCAAAGATACTTTCCCTCTGACTATAGCAGGAATTCTGGTTCATTATTCCTATATTGTATCTAATTGTCCTTCCATTTTTGTCCTAATCAGATCCTGAACCTTGAACTTGTGAGACATTTGACCTCACTCCTATTTTCTGCTCTTGTCCAAAGAAATTTGAATTTGGTTTTCTCCATTTAACTGTATTAACCTGTCCTTTAATGATATCTGACCTAGCCTCCTTACTGGATCTTTCTCATTGGATATGAAAGGTGGGATACTCTATTTATCTAAACTACCCTTTCAGATCTAAAATTCTGTCCACAGCATTGACATTTGGTGCTACCTCTCAAAATGATCCCCTCTTTACTGGAAATGGTTTTACTACCACGGGTTGCCCCTGGAGTCATATCTATGCTCTAGGACCTGTTTTTTTTTTTTTTTTTGCTAGGATTTCTGATCTAGGGAATATAGTATGATCAAATTTAGGAAAATCAGTTTTTCTTTTCCAGAATTTAAAACTTGAACAAAGATCCAGATATTAGGAACTGTGAAACCTAAGACCTTAGGGATATGTTGTCAACTTAGAGATCATTTTTGTGAATTATTGTAGCTGAGGTATCAGGGCTGGTCTCCACTCAGCCTAGGAAAAAAATCTGCATGTTTCACTTTGCTGCTGATCCCTGAGCTGCCCAAGGAAACTTCCAATAAATTTATTTTGCTTTACCTTTTGGTGCAGGTTTGGTAAACATAATCACGCAACTCTATGAGATAAAAATACACGTAAGCAGTAATCACAAAATCTCTATTTCTCTCTATAAATCATAGTCTATCTTTTTTCTCTCTCTCTGTGTGTATATGAGTGTGTGTATGTGTATGTCCTGTGTGTCTCACTTAAGCTATCGGACCCTTAATTTTCTAACATTTCAGGTGAGCTTGGTTATTTCTTACTTCTCTTATATTCTCTAGGAGTGCTTATTTAAAAGGCAGGTTACTATGACATACCAAGAGATGCTGATTCACTAAGGGGCTGGGTAGGAAATATGTACTATAAAACTGCATTTATTCATTTATGTTCACTATTTTCTGTGTTTGCAAGTGCGTATGTGTATGTATATGTAAGTTTTATGTATAACAGTAGTTCTTCCTTATTCTCAGGGAATATGTTCCAATACTTCCAGTGGATTCCTAAAACCATGGTTGGTACTGAACCCTATGCATATCGTGTTTCTTCTGTATACACACAGCTATTGTAAAGTTTCATTTAAGCTAAGTGCAGTGACAGATTAACAACAATAACTAATAATAAAATAGAAAAATTTCTATAATAAAAATTATGAGAATGTGGTCTCTCTTAAAATATATTATTGTACTATACTCACCTATTTTGGGCCTGCAGTTGACAATGAGTAATTAAAACTATGGAAAGTAAAATTGTGAATAATGGGATAGTACTGTATGTATTTATAATAAATACGTCATTGGTTGAAGTAGCAAAACCCATAAGGAGTAGATTATGTTCTCCCATTTAAGGAAACCCTAATGAAATTCTGTAGAAAGGAAAAAAAAAAACAGAAACAATTTCATACAGTAAAGCTAGAAAATTTAAATGAAATCCTTTCTCTCCAGTATATACCATATCCTTTAATAAAGAAAACTAATGGTTTGTGGATTTGCCTTATATCTATAAATATAAGTAAAAGAGAGGAGCTCTGAATCACAACTTGAATCTCAGTTAATAAGAGTGTCTGATTTTAAAGATATTTCAAATATGCAGAATGCACATGTATACTGACTTTCAAAGAGAAGAAGCTAAGCATTTTAATTACTTAAGTTTTATAGACTATGGACAATACAAACACAATTACTATCCACTGAACTTTTTATCAAACTCATTATTTATATCTGAGAAATGTTCTAAATTATTTTTAAGAACAAAATAATTTTTTAATCACACCTAATAATATTAGAGGCTATTCACATATCAGGTGTCAAAAACAGAAATAGAGTCCTTTGCTTCTGGCGGAAAGAGAACCTGAAAGAAGGCCATACCAGTGCCTCATTAGTCACTCCTTGGTATTTTTAGCACCACCAACCATTTTTTTTTCCTTTTATGTCATGGGAATTCACCAGTCAACCAGAATTGTCAAACCATGAGAAATTCCCTTTCCTCATTTTCCTGTATGCCTCTGTGGAACACTTGGGAGCAGATTAAGTCACTACAGTCTTGTACTGAATTTTAACTACAGACTTGAAAGTGAAAGGGACTATCCTGAGTCATTCTGTCCATCTCCCTCTGAATTATCTTCATTTTTAGTCTCTGTTACATATGGTAAAATACCAAGGTGTTGAATCAGTAATTTTATGGAGTTACAGAAATTTTCTCACTGTTTTCCTTTTAATTGAATTGGAAAGAACTTGGAAGTCTGAACATGGTGATGAGTCAGACACTATGGTAAACCTTTAGCTGAAGAGAGAAATATATTTTCAGGGCTTACAAATTAAAAGTATAACAATGGGTAACTCAATTCAACTGCATATGTGCTTGTCCAAAATATAGAGAAGGGTCGTAAGTGTGATCTTAGTGCATTTATAGTAAACTAATAATGTTAGAGCTTCTCACTTGGAGTTTTACACAAAGGAAATATAAAATAAACAACAAAAAAATTAGGCAGGGCTAGTGGCTTACGTCTGTAAGCTAGCACTTTGGAAGATTGAGGCAGGCAGATAACTTGAGGCCAGGAGGTCGAGATCAGCCTGGCCAACATGGTTAAACATCATCTCTACTAAAAATACAAATATTAGCTGGATGTGGTGGTGGGCGCCTGTAATCCCAGCTACTGGGGAGGCTGAGGCAAGAGAATTCCTTAAACTTGGAAGGCAGAGGTTGGAGTTAGCTAAGATTGCACCACTGCACTGTAGCCTGAGTGACAGAGCAAGACCAGGTCAAAGAAAAAAAGAAAAGATTTTTCTTTCATTCTGATTTACAATAGTTTTCTTAGATTATATGCTATACTTTGTAGTTGTATTAATATTGCGTATTCTTTCTCTTACCTTTCTAGTCTCTCTCTCTCTCTGTGTCTTTTTCTGTCTCTCTCTTCCTTTCTGTATGATAAATTTTATGGGAAATTCATCAACCCAGTTAGAAGGAAACTAGAGAGTTTGTGGAAAAATTGAATTGAAAGATAAAAGTTAACAATTATTAATACAAACTCTAAACTTTATTTCTCAACATAAGGGCCATCAAACTCAATACACATTGTGAGAGATTATATCAGCCATTTAGTCCATCCCTAAAGAACTGACAGTCTTCAAAATTTAATGTCAATGCAATCTTTTGTTATTAGGTTGGTGAAAAAGTAATTGAGGTTTTGCCTTTCAAAAGAATGGCAAGGTCAGGCAGGGTGGCTCATGCCTGTAATCCCAGCTACTTGGAAGGCTGGGGCAGGAGAATCACTTGAGGTTGGGAGGCAGAGATTGCAGTGAGCCAAGATCACAGCACTGTACTCCAGCCTGGGTTACAGAATGTGAGACTCCATCATCTCTTAAAAAGAAAACAAAAGCTAAAAAACTAATGGCAAAATAGCTATTATTTTTGTCCCAACCTAATAACATTGTTAAATGATAAAAAATGGATGCCCTTTACATACTTGTTATAACTAGAAAACAAAAATCGGTTAGAAAGAGCCAAATCAGAACAGTTAGGAGGATGTTTAACAATTTCCCATCAAAATTCGCACACAATTGTCCTTGTTTGGTGAAAGGAATGAGCAGGAACATTGTCACGGTGGAAAGGAACTCTCTAACCTAGGTGTTCAGAGGATTTTCTGCTAAAGCTTTATCTAACTTGCTCAAAACACTTCATCCTCAACACCACCTCATTCCTTCTTTTAAATCCATTTGTAAACTGCTTATTTATTTGGAGTACTGCCCCAATAAACTTTTCATAAAGCATGTATGATTTCACCATTCTTTCACCCAGGCTTCACCATAAATTTGATGTTTGTTTTCACTTCAATTTTAGCAGAATTTTTGTTGCTCTGATAGGGACAATTTTCAAACTGATGTCTTATCCTTCTTAATGTTTTCAAACTAGATCCCATTGAGACATGTTATTAGAAGGTAGTATGAGTTTACTTTGATGCAAAAATAATTTTGAAATTCAGGCCTAGTTTTTTTTGTGATATGCATTTCCCATAAATTTTTAAAAGTTCCTTCATACTTTCTTTAAAGTTTTCTTTTAAAATTTTTTCCCCTCACATATTTCAGATGCTAGGTTTCATGTATGTTGTACCTCAATAATGAGTGTTGGTCATGGCTACCACCTTTTAGGCTCTGGAGAGCTGGCATTGAGGCAGCTGCAGGGCTTGGCTAGGTGATGGCAGTTCACAGAGTGAGGTCAGCAGGTGTTTGCCATAACTATTGTGAGAATAACTCCATATAAATGTTGATCCCAAAAGGAAGTAAAATGATTAGTTTTATGGATATATTTATTGTAGGTGGCACATAAATCTGTGGTTACAGGGGTTTGGCAAGATTCCTTATTTTAAAATTCAATCATGAATATTTTATGACTTGTAAGGCCTAATTTTTATTGCCTTTGTCTTTCCTTGCTAAAGGCTTAGCAATCACAATAACAGCAGCATACTGGCTCATGGGTTCAACTAACATAAAATACTTTTGAAATTGAAAAAAACATAATTAGAAATTAAGCTTGTATGTTCAATACTTACTTCTGAGTTTATCATCAATTGGAACCATGTATCTTGTTCACTGCTCTATCTCTAATGCCCTAGGATAGTACCTGGCTCACACTAGGTGCTTGATAAATATTTCTTGACTGAATGAAGGACATAACCATCTTCTACGGATTGCTATGACTCCCCCTAGTTTTCTATGATCTCATTATGTACTTAGAACCATCTTTGATTTCTCAAACCAGAGTTACATTTAACCAAGTTTTATTTGATTTTTTTTACAAAGTAAAACACAATTTACAAAGCAGGATAACTATATCCAAAGGTAGCTAAAATATAATATAATGATTGCTATGTTAGCATGATGATCAAAGTGGTAGGAGAGCATGGGGGAGGGAGTAATTATTCCATTTTGGAATTTCAAGGGATCTAGAACAGAGAATGTACCATTTAATCTAAGCCTTGAAAGCAAAGAATGTGAATATGTGAAAGGTATTATAGTAATCATAGCAAATCAAATACACGTGTTTGCTTTTTAAAATTCTACATGAAACTTGGCAAAATTGTAAGAAAAAGAATTATATATATCTCATATATATATATATATATATAGTATTATGATATATATTTTTTTCCACTTCCCTCCAAGAAAATCAGAGTATTAGAGAAGGGGCAGTTGCATATAGGGGTTATCAACACATTTTTGCACCAGGAGAAGCAGCTGAAGGATATAACAGAGAAAGTCAGATACCAAGAGTCTGCATGTGTGGTGGGGTGCCAACAGGAGATAGAGAGTTGAGAACCATAAGACAACCTAGAGGTTATAATTTTATAAGATTATTAGAATTAAAATTAGTAAATGTCTTTCTATAACATGTTTAAACTACATTACACTTAAACTTTTTAATTGTTAAACATTTAAGTAAAATTAAGTAATTTTGTGAAAGAAAAGATTGTTTAAGAGGACGATTTTCAAATTTTCATTAATACATATTTCCCAGGAGGTGGAAACTTCTTTGGGACATGAAATATTATGGCAAAAAAAAAAACCTAAATAAAATGCAGTATTAACAAATTGTAGTTAACAATTTTGACTTACAAGAATATTTTATCAAGACATAGTATGACATAATCTTGGAATATAAATATGTTTCAATTTAGATGTTATTATGCTGGCCGTTGCTTAAATAAGAAACAAAATTATGCTTGTCTTTGTTTATGGTAAGGGTTTACAATAAAATTCAAGACTACATTGCTAATGGCTAACAACCCAGAAATCTTATTGGTTTATAACAACAAACATCTATGTCTTGATCATGTTGCATGTAAGCAAATACAGGTTACTTAGATCTGCTCTATAGGTCTCCTTTCTCCAGAACCCAGGCTAAAGGAGCTGCCCTGTTTAGGACATATTATTTTCTTAGTAGAGGGAAAAAAAGAAAGAGAACTGGTGGAAATATTTAGTGATTTTTAAACTTCTGCTCATATATAACATACCGCACGTTTTCTCAAATACCACTTAGCAAATGCATCACAAATCCATGACTATCATTAGTGAGACAGAATATACTCCTCCCACAAGGCAATGGATAAGATGTGACACTGAGTGGTGGTGAATCCTCCTACAGAATGTGGAAATTATACCTGGGGACTATAATACAATCTGCTATACTATCCCTAATATAAAACCAAAACAACAAATACACCATCAAATATTTTTTCAAATATTAGTCTATGTTGCTTAGCATTATTAGAAATTTTTTTAATATTAAAGTTATATCACACTTAAAATGCAAAATATTTGGTGAAATCTTGTTGAAATCAAAATGAAGCATGAGTGGCTACTTTCATGCTTACATAAAACTGTGACTTTATGCCAGGGTGGAAAGACAAAGTAAGTGGCAACACTTTCTATTCAGTAAGTTATTTATGTCTTTAGGACATTTAATCATTGTTTTCTCTTGTCATCAAAATATTATACGTTTACATTCTATGATTAGATAATTCATGGGCTTCTATCTACTGTGAATTGAATCACTTTTTCTGTTACTCTTGAATTGATTATTACTAAGAAGCTATTTTGAACTTTCATTAAGTCTATTTTCTTCTCAGTTGATTTATTTAAAGTTAGTAAGTCCTCCAATGATGGGCTATAAGTGATTTTTCTTTGATTTTCAACATTTTGTTTAAGAAATATATATTATATTAAAAATAATGTCTCATTAGAAAATCTCTAGGGTGGCTTCTAGTTCATGCATTATATAAGTACTCAGTTGGCAGCAGCTTGAGCAATTCAGAATTCAGACTACAAAAAATTGAAGAAAAACTTTTATATTTTAAACATCAAAGCCATTTTAGCCACAAAATCTAGCATAGTCCTTGCCATTTAACATTCATTTAATTCTTTCCATTTGATACAGTTACTGGCAACAGATTAGCATCTTGATTATACTACAGGAACAGAGTAGAGCAAGGAATTAACTTATAAATTATGCTCAGGAACAAACAAATCAGCCAAATGTGGTGTGGAGAATGATTTCAATTATAGCTTAAGTATTACTGTCAATTGAGAATCAATCAACATTGAAAATATTATTCTGTTTTGTGTTGCATATGGCATGGGAAGGCATTCTTACGTAGCAGGGAGTTTTAGAAACATTTAGGATGGGACAAATGGGATATATTTGGAGAGCTTAATGTTTTATACTAATGCATGGCACTTCACTTTTTGAATAGTAACAAGCCAGAAATAGAATATTAGGTAAATTATTACAAAGTATCTGTACAAAACAATGAATTCCAACTAAATTGAGACTATTTTTAAAGTAATAATTGACTTCAAGTTTCGAACAGAGGAATGGGAGATAGACAATAATATGATTAATGAATGAACTACTGCTTACATGCAATAATTAGGGTAGGAAAACATCAAGGAAAAGGCAGTGTTCATTTCAATGTGTTACATCCCATAGAATTTTGCAAAGGCATGGGGGAGGTAATGGGTAATAACATTTATGCTAAAAATTTATTGAAAGCTTAGTAAATGCCAGGCAGAATGCTAAATTCCTTTATACGCCTCATTTAATCTAATCCTATCAACTTCTCTGTGAAGTACTATGATTTCTATCTCGTTTAGAAAATGTGAAAATTGGCTTAGAGAAGTAAAATAATTTGTCCAACAGCATAATTTCAATCAATTTTGATTCAGTTTCATTAGATAGAAAAATTGTTTTGTTTATAGTTGTAAGACTGCTGCAGTCACATGAACTTTGATGAGAGTAAATGAAAACATACAGTTTGTTAACTCCTGTAAGCTAGGCTTTTTATTTTTTCTTAAAACTGTGGACTGAAGACAGATATTACTCTCAACATGTCTTACAGGGGTGATGGTGGTAGTGAATCGCAAGATAGACTATACGTTAGCAATTATTTGAACTGAAAAATAATGGAAAACAGATCTACAGAAACATAAAACAGAGATAACTATAGCCTGCATTGTGAACAGGAGGGGGCTGCATTATAATTTGGTGGTGATGTTTCTGATGAAAATCAGGATAGAAAACAGGTTAAGAGCTAGGTAGGGATCATGAGAAATGAAATGAAGTAATTGAAAGTTTATTTCCAGTGAGATTTCTTCAGTTGCCTCTCAACCCTTCACCAAGAGAGCCAAGAAGTCTTGTACTTATAACTAACTAAAAATGAAAGAAAATGATAATTATTTAGGGTCCTTTTTAAAAATCAAGTTAGTTAATCAAAATGTTGCTCACCTTATTTTGACATATGTTTGGCCTCCGTGCAGATGAGCACTCTGATGTTTAAACAAAGTTTAATGCAACAAGCCTGGCAAATATTTCAATTTTATTCAGAATCCAGTTACCATTTCCTTTAAGGTAGAAACCCATTAGCAAAGCAGAAGCAGTGCAATAGCAGAGGACCCTTAACGTAAACTTAGGAAAAGCAATGGAGCTTCCTGAAATATTAAAAAAAAAAAAGCCTCAAGAAACAAGAGATATGTAAGGAAAGTTAGTATGAAAGAACAAAGCAAATTAAAAGGAAAGTAATGGACCAGGAGGAAGCCAGAAGATACAGTTTTATGAGTATTCAGAGTGGAAATATCTCTTCTAATACAGGGCATAGGCTAGACAGTATGAAAAAATACATACGAGAAAGACAATTGATCTAGAATTGACATCTTACTATGATCTTCTAGGAAAGGATAATTGAAGAACAAATTCATAAGAAAAAAAAGAAAGTGAGAGCCAGAGGGAGAGCTAGAGGAGAAGGGAGATGGAGGAGAAGAAATGAATCACTCATTTATGTACATATGTATGCATATAACCCATATCCCTATCATGATGTAGAACATTATAATTACCCTAGATATTTCTCTGGTGTACATTCCCAGAAACTCTTGATCTGTACCCCCAACCCTAGGCAACTATTGTTCTGATTTCTACCATTTTTGAAAAACACCTGTCCAGTATTTCATTTACCATAGAGCTTTATTTTTAAAATATAATACCACCTGTAGTTTTTTATGATTTTTAGTAAAATATTTTTTAGATTTATACATGTTGTGGTATTATTAGCTGGTTCTTTTTTATTGCTAATAGTATTCCAATTTATGAATATATAATTTGTTATGCATTCACCTGTTGATGGGTATTTAGGTACTTCTCAGTTTTAAGTTATAATGAATAAAATTTCTATGAACATTTATGGTCCCCATTTTTTCTTTACGGATGTAGATTTTTATTTATCTTAGGGAAATGCCTAGGGCTGAAATTATTTGTGTCTTAATGGTATATATGTGCTTAATTTAAAAAAGTTTCCAAATCTTGATATGATTTTGTTCTCCCATCCACTATATATATGATAGTATCGTTGCCATTTATCTCTAATACTACATTTTCCAGGTATGAAACTTCTATTTAAATTTTTTTCATATTTTACATATTTGTTTATAATTTTCAAATACATACATACATATATTTTGCCTTTTTCATATTTTTATTTATAAGCCTGATAAAACCAACATCTGGGCCATCTCTTGTATCTTTTCTATTAAATGTTTTCTCTTTTGACAGTTGGTTATATTTGCTTGCTTCTTTGTTTTTATTGCATTTTTAAATGTTATGCCAGACTTTGTGCATAAAATAGTAGAAACTATATTAAATGATATATGTACCCCCTAAATATATGATTTTCCTTTTGTCAGGCTTCTAATATTGAGCAAGTATTTCTGAGACAGTTCTCTCCGTAGTCGGTGGTTATGCATTTTTTTTTCTAAAATTTAGTTCACTACTGTCTTGAAATAATTTGAGAATGGAATCAGAATTTTCTTTTTATCAAAATTTGAAATCTGATAACCAGAAATATTCCAGAGATTTGCTCCTGTTTTAACACCCATATGCCTGTTTTATAAACAGTAGGCGATATCACAGTGCTTGAGAACCTGTCTGCTTTTCTACACAGTTTGTTCTCCCATCCTAGCCCTTTCATTGTATGTTTATCTTTTTCTGCTCTGCTTTTCTGCTGCAAGTCTTGGAGGGTGAAGGCTGTATTTTCTATGAATGTCCACATGCCTGCAGGAGTTGTCCTTTCAGTTCTCTTTTTTGTCTCAGCAAGAGTGGTCCTTTCAGTTATCTGCTTTGTCTCTCAACATTAGCAGGTCCTATACACCTATATATAGATGTGGTATCTGTCAAAAATTGCAGTTTGAAACTTGATACAAGAGACGTAGAGGAAGATATAGAGGTACAAGACCACTGTCTTATGTAGTAAATAATTAGGAAATATTGTGTAAATGAGGAAACAAGCGATGAAGATATATTTATACTTAAAGTTTGAATGCTAAGTGGAAGAAGAAATACAACTATTAAAATTTAAGGAAGGTACAAGAAACGGGGATATACGTATCATATAAATGAGCAAATTAGTAACCTTTCATAGAGACAATTGGTAGGGTCTATAGTTTATTAATCTAGAAGTAAAGGTGTAATATTTAATGTTAAAGAAGTAAACGGAAGACAATCACTAAAATTGTCACAATTAGGAGGTGACACAGGTGATGAAATTATGTGGGGCAGGGAATCATTTTATTATATGAACAATATATTAATTGATTTATGAACCATATATCCAGTGGATATTCTAGTGCTTTTTATTATAGATCAAGAAGAAACAAAAGAGGATACAGAAGATAGGGCTAAGTACAAAATGTGTTCCTTTTCTAATAATAAAAATGAGTCTTTGAACATTAATAGAGGATTGCTTTCACAGTTCTTCCTAGTAATATTGCTGAAAATGTAAGCCCTAGTGAAACGAGATCAGAGAAACAGAAGATGATGCCTGTTCTATCAATGAATGTGCATTATATCCTCAGGTTTACAGAAAATAAAATTTTATTCTAAAACTTTTTTTTTTGGGAACCCCAGGCTATAAGATCATAAAAAGAAAGAAACTGAATTGTGATAGAAGTACAAAGCTGAATTATATCAGTGATTTTACATCTTTAATTTATTTTGGGCTTTTGTAGGAGGGTAACAATTATTCTGTGCAATGTTGTATGTATTTATATGCAAACATGACTGGGGTATCCTTTATTATGTGCTGCTTCTCTTCTGCAATCTGTAGCTAGGAATTAATGATCAAAACTATAAGTTCCGCTTGAACTGTCTATTGTAGAGAAGCAGTGAATTTTATTAGAATGCAAATATTAATGGATTGAAGTAAATACGAATGAGTATATCCACATAGAATAGCTAATATTGATGGACACATGTATAAAAATGAATATCAAGAAAAAAAAACATAAGAGAAAGAATGAGACATTTGGAAAATAAGTTATAGTCAAGAGGTAATATATTTAATTAAATGCAAATTAAACCTTCAACTCCTAACATTGATATGAGGAACAAATTAAGAATGGTAGTAGTGCAAAGCTCATATTTCGAGCTTACTTTACTCAAAACAAATCTTCATCATCTTACTTTAGCATTAAAACAGCAGAAGTAACTAGAGCAGACCACTGTAAGCAAGTGACACATGACAATTAAATTGTAAATTTGAGCTCATTTTTCTTCTATCTACTGCTGGAAGAAAAGTGCTTTTTAATTTTTCTTATTTTATTAATAATAAAGAAGAGAATTAGGATGTGTGTTTAAAATAGTATTAGCATGCTGATTCCTTTTACCAGAATGTTTTCAGGTATAGAGTGTAAGGGTTATATATGCTAGGAGAAGTTGTAATGGTAAACTATGAAAGTGAGAGTTTGTATTAACTTGTAGCAATAATAGCTTGTAGAGAATAAGTGAAATTCAAGAACTAAAGTGTTTGCATTTTTTAAGACTACTACTGAAAATCTCTTAAATAAAAAAGAGCGAATGGTACAAAAAACTGGTGAGATCACAAAAACACGCAGAGAATCACTAGATTCTCACAGAGAAATCTGTGAGAAAACACAGAGAATCACTAGATTAAGCTTTAACACTTAATCTACACATTTTAATGACATCAGTGACCTAATCACACAGAGTATATGCTTACGAAAGCATACCTATTGCTCAGTTCTCAGGTCATGTATTTTCATATTCTATTATATCTGAATGCACAACCTTTTTGCAATATTAATCTTGATAATTTAAACACCTTAAAGTTATGAAATGCAAATTTCAGGTTCTCATAGTAAATTCTGTTTTCTAGGAGACTTTTTGCCACTCTTTTTGAATATAAGCAAACTTGAATTACTTTGAGTCTGTTGAGTAACCATTTATATATTGAGATTAATCTTAGAAGTCCCATAAGAGGTTTATATAATAATTATATGTTTTCGTCACCTGAAGATAGGATGTGAGGATGAGTCAAGGAGGCTTTAGGTGAGTTCACAGCAGAAGAATCCTCTCCAGTTGCCTTTTAGTATTTCCCAGAAAAATACCTGTCTTCGTCTTGCTGTGCACATGTTCTCTTTGATGGAACTCTATAGGAATACAGGGTGGCAGTGAGTACCTGGGAGGGAGTGGCAGGAGAAATCTAAGAATGGCAGTGGAAATAGGGAAGTGGAAGAAGACAATAGGATAAGAGTAGATTGACTACATAAAAAATACAAGTATTTGTTGCTTTGGTATGTTTAATTTTATACATCCAGAAAGTTATCCCATTAAATGTAATTTGTAGATCTGGTGTTCTTCAGAATCTAACCTACTAATGGATAATGAGATCAGTTTAGTTCACAAGTTTTAAACAAATATAAAATAGAATAATGTAAATACCTATTACATATCAAAAAGATATTATTTAATTACAATTCATCTGTTTTCTATATATTTACCTTCTAACTCTCTCTATTCAGCAATTAAACTAAAATAATGTTTCAGTTATTAATGACACAAACTATTATTAAACATTTTCCCTGAGTGTTCTCAGGTAATATTGCCCCTATAAGCTCATTCTAGAAATACACTAGAGAGAAAATTTTAGACAACCAAATTAACTAGAGAGACATCAATATAAGAGCAGTAATAGGTGGTGACAGCATTAATACTGTATTATTATTTCAAGAATAATATATTATAAATTGCATTATTAAGTGTGATTAAGCAAATGAACAATCAGGAATATTTTGTTCTTTATTATTCCCTTTATCATTGAAAATACGGGAACATTTTCTTTGGAAATCTGTGTGAAAGAAGGCAATAGAAATATATTGCTGAGGAAGTTAAGTAAACCATATAATCATGAATTTGAAATCACCTTTAACATCATGATACATGCATGTGTACACACACACACACACACACATTTATGTATAAACAGATATAATTGCATATACACAATTTTATATATTTGTGATATCATGAGACTATATGTGTGTGTGTGTGTGTGTGTGTGTGTATACATAAATATGTATGTATACACACACACTTATCCCAAGATTTGTTCACTGAAAAACTCTAGAACCAGTTAGTAGCAATGGCAATGAACATTCATAGTGCCAAAATTGTGGTCAGGCAATATAATTTACTATAAAAAATATATTATAAGGTATTTTTGGGAAAATTGTTGACCCAGGTCTGAGCAGAAAATGTTCAAGATAAGCCTAAAACATCTTCACACACTAGTCAGATATATCAAGCTCTTAAATTCCGCTAGGGTTATATGAAAAGGAGACCACAGTCAACTTGAAGGGGTTCTCACTGGACTGTGAATTATCACTTTGTACTTCAATTTGGGTAAAAATTACAACAGTGTAGAGTAAACTCAACAATATATGTTTAAACCTCTGAGTTTATAAGTTTTAATTGGTAATTTTCAGAGATGAGAGAGAAATTGAAAAGTAAGAAAATTACAGGATAGAATTGAGCAATCATTCTACCTATCCTACATAAATGAAACTTTGTAGAAATAATAGATACAAACAGAGTGTGATAAAATTATCCTAACCAATAAATGAAAACAAAATGGTGCAGTTAGAATATTAACATTTTGTACCTACCTCTGCAATGAATAAACAGGCATTGAACATCATCATCATTTTTGCTATTTTCTCCAAAAGTAAAACAACATCAAAAAAAAAAAAACCAAACATTTAAATGCCTCTTGACAAAGAAACATACAAATACTTGAGTTCCATCAAGTCTCTATATCTAGCTATCAAATACATGGAACTGAGAAACACATGTAATTGCCCCATGAGGATGCAATCAGACACAATCAGACTTCAACTGTGAAACCTCAAAATCCAAAAATACTAATTAGTTGGATTTAACTTTCTTTTTATTTCCATGACTTGATTTTAGTTAATAATCTTTAATTTACAATAGTCTACCTAAGGTACTTGCTTGGTATTTGGTAGATTAACTTCCCCCTCTTATTTTTCTTCAGGATCTTCCTGACTCTTCCTCACTCTGATACATTATTAGGAATTTAGGATTACCTTGCCAAGTTATTTGAAGAGTGACATAAAATTGTAGTAGGAATTTCATTGAGTTTTTAATCATAGCATCATTCTGTAAATATTTTTCTATGCTTTTATTGGTACCTTCATTACTTTTGTTCAATAGTATATATTTTTAAATTTTTAATATTCTGGACTTTCTAATAATGTATTTAATTTTTGTTATATTGGTGGGATGTGAATGAAAGATTTAGCACCTCAGAGGCATCCACTCTTACCAGTTTCTTGTGCAATATAAAGGAAAGAGTAGAAATGCAGAACAAAGTCTGTGGTCCATTCTTCTATTCCTACTCATGCTTTCTTCTCATACCATATGGTGCTTACATGCATGCAGATTATGGTGCTCACCTTTGTCTGCAAAAATATTGTCCGTTCATCTCCTTTACTCCACACAGCTGTTTTTTTTTGTTGTTGTTGTTGTTGTTTGTTTGTTTTGCATATCCTAAAACCTGCACGTGTGCATGAATGTGCACAGTCCATTCATGGAAGAATGGATATGGAAAAACAGATCATGATGTCCTTCGATTTAAGCAAGAGTATTTATGACGCAGGGATTTCTGGGTTCTGGATCACTAGAATTTGTTGTAAAAGAGGGATCCAGGGCTCCAGGTGGTCATGCTCATTTCTCTCTCGCCCATTTCTTTCCTTGTGAGGAGTAGTACACCTGGAGAAGGGCAAGAAACTCAAATTGTGGAGTCCAAAGCACATAACTTCTTGCTGGAGTCTAAGCATAGAAGAAAAAAGTTTCTCAGTTAAGCTACGAGGGAACAATGACAATTGTAAATGTATGCACTGACATATGAAAGCCAAACGGTGTTTCGAACTAGGTAAAGTAGTAAACACAGTACATGCTGCAGGTAAATTTGACAAAACAAGGAAATAAGACTATGCATTTCCTTTAATAACATGAATTGCAAAAGAAATTTCAATGACATAATCAGGGCAGACTGTAATAGATGTTATTGTCCTTATTATAATTACAATATGGACACATTTTAATCCTCTACATGTTCCACTGTATCTCAATTCAACCAAATAAGTCAGTGAACCTTTTCCATGAGTCTTGGAATTAAGAATTCTCTACTTACTGAAGATATTGTCAATATTTTCATTTGAGTTCAGATACTGTAACATAAATAATTTTATTGCCATTATCCACCCAACATTGAGCTTGGCCCTTTTCACTCAGTAAATATTTACTGAATTAGCACCAATGGAGCTTGTTTGTTGTCGAGTGGATTGTCTATCACGCTGAAGCAGTCATTTTTTCCTCATTAATACTGAAAAAAACTGTCTGAGTTGATGTATTATTCTTCAGGCTTAGGAACTGGTGAGCCAATTTGTCTCAGATAGAGGCCTCTGGAAAGTCGAATTATCAGTTGCCTGAAGAAACAAGCTTATTGAGATAATTGAAAACAATTTCAAAAACAACTACTTGAAGTAAATCCTACTCCAGTGACTGAAAATTGAGAAAGGAATCTAAGTTTACTTGTGGCATGAAGGAAATAAGTGGAATATATGAATGCAGCAATTTTCTTTCTTGTTACTATATTTTTAACAAGAAAATACAACAGGGCGAAACTCTGGCGTGAGTTTCTTTCAGTCTGCTGGGCTTTGTTGGGGGGAAGTAGGGGGACCTGTCCTGCCTTATATTTAGAAGACCCCATCATCTCAGCCAAAATCTCCTGAAACTGATAAGAAAATTCAGCAAAGTCTCAGGATACAACATTAATGTGCAGAAATCACAAGCATTTCTATACAACAATAACAGACAAACAGAGAGCCAAATCAAAAGTGAACTCCCATTGACAATTGCTACAAAGAGAATAAAATACTTACGAATACAACTAACAAAGGATGTAAAGGACCTCTTCAAGGAGAACTACAAACCACTGCTCAATGAAACAAGAGAGGACACAAACAGATGGAAAAACATTCCATGCTCATGGTTGGGAAGAATCAGTAGCATGAAAATGGCCATATCGCCCAAAGTAATTTATAGATTCAATGCTATCCCCATCAAGTTCTCAAGGACCTTCTTTGCAGAACAGGAAAAAACCATTTCAAACTTCATATGGAACCAAAAGAGGGCCCGCATAGCCAAAGCAATCCTAAGAAAAAAGAACAAAGCTGGAGGCCCCAAGCTGCCTGACTTCAAACTATACTACAAGGCAATAGTAATCAAAACAGCATGGTATTGGTACCAAAACAGAGACGCAGACCAATGGAACAGAACAGAGGCCTCAGAAGCAACACCATACATCTACAATTATCTGATCTTTGACAAATCTGAGACAAACAAGCAATGGGGAAAGGATTCCCTGTTTAATACACAGTGCTGGGAAAACTGGCTAGCAATGTGCAGAAAGCAGAAACTCGACCCCTTCCTGACACCTTACACTAAAATTAACTCCAGTTGGATTAAAGATCTAAACATAAGACCTAACACCATAAAAACCCTAGAAGAAAACCTAGGCAAAACCATTCAGGACATAGGCATAGGCAAGGACTTCATGGCTAAAACACCAAAAGCAATGGTAACAAAAGACAAAATAGACAA